>ML830003.1:100278-136395 GCA_009831015.1 Picea engelmannii | reverse complement strand
TATATATATATATATATATATATATATATATATATATATATATATATATATATATATATATATGTATATATATATATATACCTGGAATTGCATCAATGTTATTTTCCACCACTAATGCAGCATTAGAAACAACCTACTTGTTCAATGTACCACACATCCAGGTATGGTGGAACTTTGTTTAGCCTTGCAATCATGGTGTATATGCATGCAATTTTATGTATATGTAGGAGCTTCAGTATTTTTTGGGTACAGATTCCAAACAATTTATGTCATATTGAAATATAATTTATGCTGCAAGTTTATGGATATGTAGGAGCTTCAGTATTTTGTGGGTACACATTCAGACAATTTATGCCATATTAAAATACAATTTATGAAAAAAAATTGGGTACACAATAAAGTACAATCTATTTATATTGAAATGTTGAAATTTGATTGGGTTCTACCCCTTATCAACTTATACCATATGGATAGTGAAAATCAAGACTATAAGGCTTATATTGAATTACACTTCCATTTGAATTTGAGTAATACACCTAGGTTATGCCATCCTTGTCTCTCATTGACATGTTATTCATTGAATCCATGTGTCATTAAATTGATTTTACACCTATCTATTGAGTCTCTCCTTGTCCTCCATGTGGCCTAATGTCATGTCATCCTTCAATTTTGTTAGTCTACCTATTCATGGTATCATAAGGCCTCTTACTAGGATTTGTGCTACTTGATTTGAAGCCTTTAAATCTTGGACTGCATAAAATTTCCATACCAATAGGGGTGAACCATTATGGGACCTTTGGTTTCAAATCAATAACATGTTTCATTCCCCTCTTGGGTGGATGTTTTCATGTGTGTAACATCTCCTGGAAGAATAGATCTTATACTTTTGAAGGTAGAGAGGCCTACAACATGTTGGGTGTTTTCACTCTTGTGCACTCCCTTCTTAATGTTGGGGAGTTTAGACCTAGGGTTCGTTAGAGTTAACCAACAAAACCCCCAAAGCATCATCATGTCAATATTCAGCCAAGGACGAAGAAGGTCTCACCCGAGATGCAGTGAGGATCACAAATACCATCTAATCTTGTTTCTGGGATGGAAGACTAAACACACACAAATCCATCTGGGTTGTCATTCATACATTCCATAGCTGGCAACTTATTATCATCATTATGTAAAAACAATACACACACATATCCAAATAACACATGAGTGACACATGATAGATCGGAATCGTTGCAATGTTATTATTATTTCCATTCCATTAAACATGGGAATACATTTAAGAAAACATATTTGACAACAACATAGTTTCATATTCCCTTAGGCGTTTCCCAGAAATACAATCCATTGCACCATGCGCACCCTTTTAGACTTTAGAGATATGACAAACTTGGACTTACAATTGAAATCATTATAGAATTACAACACTACAAAGTCTCAAATTGATCTCTGCAACAATGGAAAACAACAACAACTTCATGAATGCACTGAATGAGTAACTCTATTTATGTTGGCGTTGCTCCCTTTTATAGATTTCTCTACTCCAGGAGCTTTGTCTCTATTAATTTTTCTCCACTCACTCTACTGACTAACAGTCTCATATGCCTCTACCACATGCTTACACTCCACGTATCATTTTCAGAATCAAGGCAATCTTAACTTCCTCGCCAGGTCATCCTTTGTTTGCTCCATGTTCCCTTGTGTTGATGGTTATAATCATTCGAGGAGATTTCTCGATGATTCCTTTCTTGATTTCAGCATGTGTCTTCTTGCTTTTCGGTGTGCTTCTCAAAACTTGGATCAATGCTCATTTTGTAGGCTTTGGAATTAACATGCAATATAAAAACTCAGTCTGGAACGCGCTTGTTATCAATCCTTGTGCATTAGCTTGGGTGCATGTAAAAGTGGAATGGACACACACAAATTCATTTGTGCGCACAAGTGAGATTAACCCAAAACTTTGGGTGCCAACAAGCCCCCACCACTATTACTTGGCTCATCCTCGAGCCAACTACCTCATGGAATGACTGCGATAGGAAATTAGTAAGAGAAAATCATCATCAATGACAAGCCAAACTATAAAACCAAGTTGTAGTGCGGCTAGGATTGAGAAAGAGAAAATCATCTGGACATGTTGTAGTTACAACCCGACATAGGTCTTGGAAGGAGATGAGCAGGCCCTAAGGTGAATGATGGATTTGGGATTCCATGGATAGAAGTTTGATCCTTTCCCTTCGAAGGTGTATGTGGTGGTGAATGAGGAATATTTTTAAAAAACACCAGCATACATTGACCCTCGATATGAACTTAAGTTCCATCAAGAGAGAGCATCATCTTTTGTTTGTCTTTTTGTTCTAATAGGGAAAGAAAAAAGACGAGGACCATCGAGCTTGGTGGAATTGATAGCCCAAAGTCCTGGACTATCCACTTCCATAAATGTGATTATCCATGACAACATATGAGATTATGGATTATGGCAAATAAAAGAGTAGGGATTATGGTAAATAAGAGAGTAGGGCCTCTACTTAGCAGTTGATGACGAAGTATCAATCTGCGTGAAAATTGGCATGTGGGTTTTGGGGATATGTGTTTAGGAGGGGAATCATGCATCTTGGGATGTATATGAAGATGGGACATGAAAATGGATGTGAACCAATGGAAAATGGAAGGCAAACAATGAGAGGAGAGAAATTGGGGCCGTGGGAAATGGGATGGAAAAATAGGGAATGGGACGTGGAGAATTTATCCAATGACTACATGGGAGGGAGTGGATATATATAGGGTGAAACATAAGCAGGGGTGGTAGTTTGAATGAGACAAGGAACTAGTCAATTGTGAGTGCTCAGAAAATATTCATGAAGTATCGGTGAAACCCCACAAGTTGTGAGATAACAGTTCAGATCTATCGTACTAGTGATGTGCCTATTGGGATGTGGAGTCATTGTTACTTACATGCCAAGGATATGGGTTATCTCTCTGAACTGGATTACATGACCCTTCAGTGTAATGTAGTGGTATATAGTTCAACCTAGTCCCATGTGAATCCCCTTCTAGAATTAGTACTTTGTACATAAGCCATATCTTCAACCTGAATTGGAAATCTAGAGAATCTACAAAATTTTCAATCCATCCAATCTCCCTATGTGAATGGTGTATGTTCTGTCATCAAAAAGGTAAAATGATGCCAAATGTCTATTCTTCTATATGTTGTACATCCTACTCTACACAACATCAGAGCTAGGAGGGGGGGCTAAGTGATGGTTGACCCCTGCGAACCGCAGTACACTTTTAACTTGTTACCATTAATAAGTCCCTTGAGAGGTTGTCCTTTAAATGTAGCTATCTTGGTGGAATCTACTTCATTGATGTACACCAGCCAGAAAGGACCCAACAATGCATACATAGCTTGCTAAGGTTTTGTAAGTATTTGTTGTGATATAATAAAACTAGGGATCCAGGATGGAGGATATTTTGGTGGATGTTGTGATCATGCCATGCCTTTTGTCTCTACTTTTAAACGAATTGGATAAATAAATCCATCATACAATCCTCCTCTATCTCCATGAGTTCATCTAGCCTATGTTGAAGGGACTATGCATCTTTCATCTGGGTTGCTAGGGCAACCGAGAGGCTAGGAACAACAAATTCTAGCAGCATGACTGCTTCTTTCCCATAAACCAATATGAATGGTGTGCACTTTGTCAGAATTTTTCATATTGTTTGATAAGCCCATAATACTACAGGGATGCATTGATCCCAATCGTCTTGTTGCACATTACAAACCTTGGTTAAATAATGCTCTAAAATTTTATTAAAATCTCCAACTGTACCATTGGCTTGAGGATGATAGGGAGTGTTTTTCTAGTGATGGATCATGAACTACTAAGTGAGTTGTTGAATGGTATCATTCAGAATATGTGAGCCTTGGTATCTCATCAACACCCATGGAAAGTTGAATCTAGTAATTACATTTTTAAAAATGAATCGGGTTGTTGTTTTTTCTCTACAATATTTAACAGGTGCATCTTTGACCCATCTTGTTAGATATTCGGTGGTAGTAATGACGTGGCATGCACTTATGTGATGTGTGATGGGGATTGATGGGTCCCACAAAATTTATTTCCCATTTTTTGAATGGATCTATCACGGTCATTGGAAACAAAGGAAGTACATCTCTTTGACAGGGCTTTCCAATTCGTTGACACACGTCGCAGCACTTACAATAGTCCTTAGCATCTGCAAAGAATTAGGGCCACCAAATCCTTGTGCGTAGAACCTTATGCATTGTATCCTTACCTACATTGTGTCCTCTAGCAATACCCTCATGTGATTCATACAGAATGGGGTCTTGTTCATGTTCTAAATCACACCATCAAAGGATGCCATTTGCGCCCAACTTATACAATTGTTCAAAAATCAACTAATAATATGAAATATGGGTCACTAGTTGATGGCGTTGAGCTTGGGTGTACCCTAGTGGAGATTGTCCTGACATGAGAAATTCAACGATCTCATCCAATTGATAAAGAATTTATTCAACCTGAAAGAGTTGAACATTTGGGAGTTTGTCATCTAGGCTCTGACTAGCTTCAACAGTTTGCAATCATGATAGGTTATCAAGTCCAACATTGTACTTTCTCGGCTTGACAAAAACTTCAAAATAAAACTCTTGGAAGAGAAACAACCAGCGGCATATTCACCTTCCTAATAGTATCTTGTTGACCAAATATTTGAGTTCGAAGTGATCTGTAAAGAATTTGAAAGGGGTCCCCAGCAAGTAATGGAGAAACTTCTACAATGCATATTATACCATGGCGAGGCCCTTGCACTCTATTGTAGTATATTTCTTCTCTGCATCGAACAACTTGCAACTAGAAAAATATATTGGATGGTCAATATTACCTTCGACCAGCTATGCAAGAACCATGCCCAAAACAATGCACGAGTCATCTGCATGGACATGAAAGAGCTTAGACCAGTCAAGAAAAACCAAAATTGGTGCAGTGACCAATTTCTCTTTGAGAGTATCCAAGGATTCTTCGCATTCTTAGGTCCAACTATACTCAATATCCTTGCGCAATAATTTCTCCAACGGGGAAACGATTTTGGCATAATTATGATTAAACCGCTAGTAATATCTTGTATGAAACAATGTCACGCATGACTCATGGATCGAAGTGGGGGGCATCATATCCAATATGGCAGCGATCGTATCTGGATCTACCAGAAATCCATCCTTGCACATAATGTGACCCAACAGTGTTCCAAAGAGTGTACAGAAGATGCACTTATTTAAATTTAATGAAATACGGAGTTGGCGACATCAATCCAACATCAACCGAAGGGATTGCATGGGTTCTTTCAATAAAATGGACATTGTCCAATCATCCAAATAAACTTCAAGAAACTAGTGGATGAATTTCTTGAAGGTTGCAACCACTATCTGAGAAACTATTGTGGGGGAATTCTTTAATCTGGAAGGCATTATAGTGTATGCAACCTTTAATCCCCATTCCTTCACAAAGTTGATTTTGGCTTGATCTTTCTCTATGATTTGAACCTAATGATACCCTGAAAAACCGTCTATAAAAGAGTAGGCTTCCTTGCCACCAACATTTTTCAACACCTCATATGTGAAAGGGGTAGGAAAAGGGTCATGGACGTAGACTACATTGAGACTTCTCAGATATTCAAAGATATGAATATCACATGTATTCTTAGGTTGCACAGCCATAGGACTAATCCAATCGGACTCCTCCACAAGAACAATGATTCCAACATACAATATCCACTCTGGTTCTTTGCGCACCCTTTCCATATATGTGGGATTTAATCAATAAGGCCTTCTCTTTACCAGTTTGGCATCTAGTTTAAGTTGAATTTTCATAATCCCTAGGGATCTTGCAATTCCCTTCATTTCTAAAAATATCCAGGGAAATAATTCATCAAATTCCTTAAGTAGGTCGACAACTTGTGTGACCATCTCCCTATCCCAATAGTAATCAATGATGACCATTTTGGGTGCTTCCTCAGTGCCAATATTGTGTCTTGGTTTTAATCAGATGGTTATAGTCCAGTGTAGCCATTTTTTTCGCCTTACCCTTCAGTATGTGCTCTCCTTCAAATTTATTAATCTGTATTCCCTATGGGTCCTCATCATCAATGTTTTTGACATCTACCTTTCAACAATGGACCGCCTCTTTCATTTTTTCTACTAGGCGATGATATGAACATAGTACCATAGTTGTGGCTTCCTTTGGCTACCAATGAAATATAAAATCCTTAATCCAAATGAGGGCCTCTCTTTGAGTTGGATCTTCAGTTGTGAAGTGGAATGTTGAGAAAAATTGTAAACTTCCATGGCTCCAATCCATCGTTTTCCTTCTAAGTTCCTCTTAGATATACAAACTCCTAGGAACCATATCCATAGTATGGACGAATCGGTGGACTCATTGGGTTCGGGGAATATCCCTGGAGGTCCAACGTCACTCTAAAAAATAAATGTGTTCCTGGGGATCCTCAATTTCCTTATATTGATTAGCTAGTTCTAAATCTAAGATTGGTCGGAGCCTAACTTTTATCAGTTTGTCCACCTGTGCCCAATATTGAATATTCACTTGATGTGTCTCCCACCATCGCATAAGTGTTCCCCAAACCATGGCATCCATGTTATGAATCCTTCATTTTTTTGGGACAACCTTCTCCATATGTACTAAGAATTCCTCTATTGGTCCCATTCCATCAAATTGTAGGGCATCACGTAACTCTAATATGATCCATCTCACTATTCTACTTATCTTCTCACATCTAGGAGTAGAGACCTCATACAACTTGTTCTACCATATTTCCATAGACTCTTCAGAATCAATTTCATAAGACTTGACTCTCTACCAACGTAACTCTCCATATTTTGTGGGATTGATACAGTCTTCCCTGCGCCCATTGATTTTATAAATGTTTTTAATTACCAAGCTTTGTGCATCTACGTCTGCTAGTTCATTGTACATGTCTCGTTTATTTGGATCTAAATGTGCGATCACACGCAAGGTGTTTGTCTCAAGTGACATCTTCCTCTTCTTCAAATTCATCACCGCATTGTTTCCAAAGGCCCAATCAATGACCAGTAATGCAAGGTATGGATTTGATTCATCCATATTTTCTATGACCTCAAAGTCAACCTTTGTCTTCAACCCTTCTATATTTACCTCAACTTGCTCCAGTCAACCTATATGGTAGATCGTGTATTGATTATACAACTGAAGGTGGATGGATGACTAGACTAGACTTGATTTACCCATCAACTCTGAGGACTTCTTTGGAAGAATATTCATGTCAAAACCTAGATCCAACATGACTCCATCCATGTCAAAGACCCAGAGCTCAACTGTCATTTTGAACTCTCAACCAATGCGCTTCTACTTATTGATCTGGCACACCTCCCTTTCTCATAGGGGAGCTAATATATTTATATATATCATCTATTTCCCAGTACAAGTGGCTAACATCTGCATTAACTTCCTCACAACATCAATATCATTAAGAAACCTCAAAAAACAATGTAATAAATTACTTACTTGATCTTCAGTGTTTATCTTGTGACCCAAGTCATGCACTATGTATTTGTATGTTGTGCGCTTCAACTCCTCAAGATGATATTCCTCGGTTTCTCTTTGCTCACTGCATCGCAAGTCTTCTTGTCTGCATGATTCTTCCATCAACATCTGCATTGTGCGCTACATGTCTTCCCGCATACGAGATTCCTCCAATGATGTTTGTGTCACGCATTGCGTCTCCTCCTAGGTGTGAGACTCTTCTAGTGACCTATGTGTCGCACGTTGTACTTATTCATAGATTTGGGCCTCCTCAAGCGACGTATGTGTCGCCCACTATACTTCTTCATGGATCCATGCCTCCTCAAGTGATATTTTTGTCGTGCACTGCAACTCTTTGTGCTCTTTTTCTTCTTCCATGGCTCTCTATGTATCACGTAGAAACTACTTTTCCTAGGTAGCATCAAACTTGGGAAGGGGTTGTGTTTCCTTTCTAATCATCCCCTCTGGATTTTAACCTAAGATTTCATCCTACTCTAAGTCCTTTCATGTCTTCACTCTTCTTCGAGTCATCACTCGGACATCATCTTCCTCATCCTTCTTCTTATTCTTACGTGGCTCTATATGCACCATGTTGCAATGTGTCTTCTTTTCTTCCCACTTATTTAGTAAGTCGGGATATTCCTATGTGACATGCTCAGAACTATAACAGTATGCACAAATAATGTGTAGTTTGGTGCAAAACCTTGATTCATGACCAATATCTCCACAATTGAAACAAGTGGGGATTTTACCTCCCCTCCCTCCATATCCTCATCCACAACCACATCCATATCTTCCTTTGGGACCTCCCCGGTATATACCTCTTTCATCATCACTGTGATCACCACCCTTTTGTTCTTATTGTACCCAGAATGTATCGTGGTTATTGTCTTGCATTAGTCGGAGTGACTGGAAATTATTTCCATCATGTCCCATAGATTTACAAAAATCACATAACGGAGTGTGGTGTGTATTTTAATACTTCTCTAAAGTTGGGAAGCAGGGTGGTACATGACCCCACTATCTATATATCTCACACCACTACGCTTGAGGCTCAGTTGGAAATGGACTTGGCACTCTCGTCACCACATAATTTAGAAGTATAGGGAACTCATCCCTACAATGTACCTTTGATAGACATATTGTACACCATACGTTCTCACTCACGAATTTTTTATTTTCCATATCATGCAACTACATCATCAGGTTGGATAGTTGTGATTGCACCTGTGTCAATCCTGTCAATGTCTCTGTCCCTACTGGTGTAGCCTCCAAATGCATGGAAATTTCCACAGCTTCTACTTGATTCGTCGCCTTCTATTGGGTGAGAAAGACTCACATATGGGGTAGTAACCTGCAATAAACCACTCTCTATGTTGTACATCTTGAATATGGAATGTCATCCTATCCAATAAAATTTGGAGTCGCTAGTCATAGTCCCACAAAATTTCTCATTTTTTCTGTTTGATCTCCTTGATCTCAGTAATACACTGAGACTCTAACTTGGGTTTTTGAATTCCCTAAGTAGATCTTGCTTGATATCTTTCAAGGACCTCACTTATCCCACTAGCGTGGTGGCCTTATACTTCATGTACCACGTCAAGGCTTTGTCCCTGAACGTGGTTTCTAGTTGCGCAACCTTCACTGCTTCGTCTATGATTCCCCTCACAGACCATATTGCTTCACGTGTGAACCAATGTTTTTTTGCATCATCCTTACCTATTCCATGGAAAATGGGTAGGCTTAGGGTGCTATATTGATTCACCATCATCAATCTCGAACCAAATCCTCCTATCTAACTATTGGGTATCAGGGTTCTCAATACCTATATCCTTATGGGTGAATTATCACTAACTTCACTTTATTCTTCACTTGGATCTTCTCCTTTGTCTTCTTCTACTCTTTCTTGTCATCTTTCTCTTATTCCAATTGCCTCACTATCTATGATTCTTTCTTCTTGATTAAAAACACACAAGGGGGGGGGGTTTAAAGGGGGGGTAAGTCCATATTCGTCTGACATTTATTGTGAGGTGACCCAACGAATTTCATCCCTACAGTTTTGCAAGACCATCTATAATTTCCAATTCTTCTCCCCTGCCACTAGGGTATCCTCCATATTCCTTCCTTTCTCCTACACCTCTACTATGCACCTAATCTTCCTCTAGGGTTGCGACACTCCACAATAGCCAAGGGGATCAAACTTTATCTCCTAGGCCCCTAGGACCACTACTACTCCTACTAATATCACTACTACCACTACTGGAATCCTCACTAGACACCCTATACTCAACGTCATGCCTCTTTGTGGGCCTATCTTCATATGTTCTCCTCTCTGGAACAGCACACTCTTCCGCACTTCCTTCAGATGTGGTATCTTTTATCTTCATCCTGAGCCAAATCACGCACCCATTTCTACCTTTGTACCAATCCTTTGATATTCTTTCCTTATCAACTTGACTCTTCTTGCATATCTCTCGGCTCTCTCTCTCTCCTCTTCTCCTTTGGGTCCATTCCATTCCTCACCTCACTTCAAAAACTTATGGATCGTCCGCAATGGATCTAGATCCTTCCTCATTTTTCCCCATCTTTTCACCCCTTGGGTGCTCGGGAAGTTTACTCAGCCATCCTGTCAATCTCCATGTGCATCATCCCTTTCTCCTCGAGCAACATCTTGATCAAAATTGAGATTTCTTACATCATTTGTTTTATGAGACCTTCTATGAACTTTATTTCTACCTCGTTGAAAGAATTAGTGTAATCCACAAAAAAATCAATAATGTATCCCTCCTTTACTCGAGCGATCTAGAAATCAATGGCTCGAGTCCACTTATTGTCCAACATATTCAACCTATCAAGTTTGGATTGATTCAAAACCACTAGTTCTAGAGGCCACAAAGAAGAATTGGTAGCAGTTTTTCTTTTTAACCATTCATACAACAAACAAGGAAATTCTGTAAATAACATCTCATGCATAGCAGTGTAGAGATATTGTTGCCTCCATATCTTCATATTGATTCTCATACCTTGAGTTTCCTATAGAGAAAACTCATGTTCCTTTTCAGTTAACCAATATTTAATTTCCTTTTGATATGGATACCACCTCATTTATCTCCTTCATCATTCAATACAATACTTTCATGTCTGAGCAATGGAACCCTTTGTTGGGTCATTTCACACTTGCATGTGTCATTCTTAACATTGGGGAGTTTAGACCCAGGGTGCATCTAGAGTTAGCCAACAAAAACCCTAAAGCATCAACATATCAATCTTCAACCAAGGTTGAAGAAGGTCTCACCCAAGACACAATGAGGATCACAAATACCATCAGGTCTTGTGTTGGGGATGAAGGACTAAACACACATAGATCCGATCAATTAGGTTTATGTGGTGAGGGATTTGTTCAGAGCATGTCGGAAGAACCACAGTGATGATTTTGAGAGCTTGTCGACGTTTCGGATCCACACATAGATCCATCTGGGTTGTCATTCACACATTCCATAGCTAACAACTTACTATCGTCATTATGTAAAAACAATACACACGCATATCAAAATAACACATGAGTGACACATGATATATCAGAATCACTGCAACATTATTATTCTTTCCATTCCATTAAACACAGGCATAAATTTAAGCAAATATACTTGATAGCAACATATTTTCATATTCCCTTAGACATTTCCCATAAATACAATCCAATGAACCATGCACACCATTTCATAATTTACACATATGACAAAATCAGACTTACAATCGAAATCATTATAGCATTACAACACTACAAATTCTCAGAGCGAGCTCTGCGACATTGGACAAAAACAACAACTTCATGAATGCACTAAATGAGTAACTCTATTTTGTTTGTCGTTGCTCCCTTTTATAGATTTCTCTGCTCCACGAGATCTATCTCTGTCAATATTGGTCCACTCACTCTATTGACTAACAGTCTTGCATGCCTCTACCACCTACTTGCACTCCACGTGTCCTTTCTGGAATCAGGGCAATCTTAATTGTCTAGCTAGTTCATCCTTTGTCTGCTCCATGTTCCCTTGTGTTGTTGTTTGTAATCATTCGAGGAAATTTCTCAATGATTCCTTTCTTGATTATGGTGTGCATCTTCTTGGTTTATGGTGTGCTTCTCAAAACTTAGACCGACGTGCATTTTGTAGGTTTTGGACTTAGAGTGCAATATCAAAACTCAGTCTGGCACACACTTCTTTTCAATCCTTGTGCATTAGCTTGGGCGCATGCAAAACTAGAATGGGTGTGCACAAATTCATTTGTGTGCGCATGCAATATTAACCCAAAACTTTGGGTGCCAACACAACATAAGTATGTTGAGAAAGGATTTTCATCCACATAGTACGATCTATTCATGAATTAACTCATCAAGAGTGGAAAAAATGGATTTATCCTTAGCTATATGATAAGATGCTCCAAAATCAATAAGTCACTCATAAGAAGAAGAAGTAGATGTTGCATTGAAGGAGGAAAGTGCATGTCCATGAGAAGAAGACTTAGAAAAAGAAGAATTGAGGTTGATGTTGTATTTCTTCATTATTGCTTCTAAGGCCTCCATATTTTTAAAATATTTAGACTCTAGAAGACTATCTCACCCACAAAAATTTCAATGTTTATTAGTCTTCTTACTTTTTTATTTTTTCCCTTTGTCACCATTGGGAGTAGAAGCTAGTTGAGAGAGTTTTCAACTCTTTTTTTGTTTGTTGATGTGAGTGTTGTTCCTGAGATTAAACCTAAGGCTCAAAGAATAATGTCAGGCGTCAGAAATATAAAGGAATGCTTCTTAAAAGGTGTTTTTTCTTAAGTTAGTTAAATAAGAATTAATCCTCAAATGAAATTAAAGACAGAGTGGGACAGAGGTCATAATTTGTCGTCTGAGTCGATTTATAAAATCAGATGATGTGGAAAAAACTTACAAAACTGTGAAGCAAAATGAGGCATCAATGGAAGATGAATCTTATCCCATTCACAGTAGAAGAAAATAAAGAATGTACCCTTGAAAGGATATGAGATACGGCGATCCAAGTAACTCACAGGTCTTTTATTTACTTATAGTAAATACAGAGGAAAAATTGTTTGCTTATCAAATAACCAATTTAATGTGATTGCAGTAGCAGTAGTACTAAATTGAAAAAACTCACTTATCAAGGAATAACATAAAGAAAACTAGAGACATGGAATACAGGAGAGAAACATAACTCAAACTGCACAAAAATTGGAATCTGTGTCTACACTTGTATTAATACTCACAAAAGGAGAGTTTTCTCTATTACATCCGGTAAGAAGAAGCCTGAGGTAAGTCTTTGATTTAGATATTTATACAAAATGGTCTCAACCTGAAATGGTCGGACTTCTCTAAATTTAAAATGACAAATATTACAATATGTAAATTGAAAGGTCACATAATCATTATGTCTCTTTGCCTGTAGGTAGTGGCGTTTCTTCTTCATATCTTCCATCTCGGAGACAGATGGCATATGATCATGAAAATAGTAGGTGCAGGTTGTCTCATTTGTTTCCAGATGTACTAGTCTTCTCGTGTTCGACACACTGGACGCACCTGCTTACTAGTTGCACTACTAACCTGGAAGGTTTTGTTGTGTCATTCACCTCAAAAATATATAGCTTTTTTTCTATATGAGGCAACTTATCTTGTATTTTCCTTGCTTCCAATGATATAGTCTGTAGCTGTAAGTTTGGATTTACTATCCACTTTTTAATCTGACCAATTTCAATTTGCTTCAATTGATGGATAGTCGTCTGAGCCTCTTCAATGCTTGTCTTAGAGTTGAGTTACTTTTTAGTTATATCAATCTATCCCAGGGCCCCAGAGATACTATATCCTTCAATGTCTAGTAACACCTTGTCAAGAGAGGACAATGCTTCTTGACAAGCCCTGTTTTCTTCCCTAGCTAATCTTTTGCTTTTAGCTAGATTTGTCTCCCATGTCTTCAGGATTATGTCACCTCAGGTTTTCTCCAAAAGAGACAATCGAGGGATCTTTTCCATTTCACCCCTTGCTTCCATTAAAATGGCCTCCTAGAATGTAGCTCGAGCAACAGTGGCTTCTCTCTCCTTAATGTAAATTTTTTTTAGAGAGAGGTCTGCCACCCGATAACAACTTTGAACAACTTCCACTTTAGTAAAAATATTTTGTTAGGCTAATTCCAGCTTCTCGTGCACCTCCAACACCTAAGCTTGTAAATCTACCACCTCCACTGTTGTAACTTCGGCTAAATGCACCTTGGCCTAAAGTTTTTTGATCAATTTTTCTCACTAAGTGGCTAATTCTCTATCAGCCTGTGAATTCCTTTGAAACTCCTCAATGGTCGCTTGCAGCTTCTGAATTTGATTCTTCTCATAAGCTCTGATTTGATCAAAATCCTGTTTCATCTTATTTTTTACACTTTGTTCCATAGTCTTTATTTGGTTCTACAATTGTCTCACTAACAGATTCTTCAGTTTCAGTTGTTCTGCTAGATTCCCTACTGAACATTGATTCGTCGTCAAAAAAGACCCTAGTGAGCCTGCCATTTCCATGGCGAAGTCTGCCTCATATAAGGCTTTTCCATCATACAACACTCTGTGTCTTTTGACAGTGGCACCCTCTCTTTGGTGTGTTTCTCTTTTGACTATATCCCTCCTCTTCTTATTGAAAAATAATTCGGAAGGGGGCATTTCTTCAGCCGAAATAGGAGTAATATCTTCTATAAACACAACCTCAGCATTTGGGTTCCCCTGACTAGACTGTAAAGGTGTTACCGACTTGATAGGGCTACCTATCTCAGTGGATGGTTGCTGCCCCACTGTGTTAGTGGTCGATCTATCTGGTGTGGACAATGGTGTTTCATGTCCATTCTTTAACAAAGCTTCAATTTGAGCTTTAGTTATATTATTAGGTGAACTTGGCAATGTGGTGTTTGTTTTCTATGTCAAAACATCAGTATTCTCCAAACTCTTATGCATTTATTTTCCACTGGAACTACCTACTTCTAAACCTTGAGTCTCAACTTCTTGTGTAGACGGAGGTGTTTGGGTTTCTCCCTGCAAGACTTTAGGTAAGGTATTTCTTCTATGTCTTTGGAAACTGTATAACTCGGCTAATTTATTTGGAGCCAGAGTTTGGACTCGGCTCAACACCTCCTGGTATGACCTTACTCCCCGGTATATTTCATCCTGTGGGGAATCTTCATGTTCGTATCGCTTCAGATTGTATAGGGATAGGTGGTTTGATACAATCTTGTGAGGATCATGTTTCTTGAATTCAATATCCACCATCTAAATATCTTCTAGGGTCGCGGCCTCCACTTTCGAGTGGCCAAAATCAAACAATGAGAACATACCAATTTGTAAAGGGAAGGTCAGCCATACCTTCTTCTGCGATGCTTTTAATTCCTTATTGATTCCTCTAGATACAGTTTCATAGGCTATCTCTTGGCACACCAGCCAATATGGTAGAAACTTCGGTAAAGCGTGTGGGGAAATTGAACACCGAAAAACCCTGATATAGGAGAAATGCTCCTCAATGTACCAGTCTGCTACTTTCAGTAGATTGGTCATGATCTTTTCTTAAATCCTAGGGGGTGGGAAACCATAGAGAGAAATATGCATCGACACCACCACATAGTTGCATATTTTGTAGAAGAAATATTTTTCTTTATCCTCCCATAGCTTGGAATGATAGAAATGTATGGGCTCGGCATTGGTCAGAGTCCATCTCCATCACATCAAAGGAAATGGCATCATGAAACAAATGGAATCCATAATGTACGCCGACATGTAGAAAGGGGCAGGTTGCCCTTTGGCTTTTAACGACTGATATTCAGTGATTTCCTTAGCCAAATTGTCTGCTAATATCTTGGCCCAAATGAAAGAAAAAACTTATGCAACCTCATGCATGATTGGTACCCATGATAACTGGAAGTGAGGAGCGGTTTCTTTCCTGAAAATTCTACATAGCATCATGGCCACATACATCATATGGGCGTCTAATGATGCAGTGGAATACACGTCATGGGTGTCTGCTATGAACTTCTCAGGGCATGCCCACCAGTTCTTGATCAATTCAGGGTAATTATTTCCACCTTGCGTGCATTCTTCTTCATCGAACTGTGTTAAGAAAGTGGCATTGTAACTGTATTTGAAAGATGGAGATAATTTGTACATCACCTGTATATGTTCCGGTAGAAAAGACCCAACAGCGAATTTCTATGAATTGTGGATGCTCCTAGTTGAGATGTCTACATTCTCTAGGGCCCAACCTATCATGTCGTTATAAGGCATGAGTCTCAACCGCATGGCTATTTTATGAAACTCTGATTGAGCTATGTATTTGAGCTTCATCGCCTGAGTTTTGGTCACCTCATAGCTCGACTCGTCTGGGCAGTTAATCAACTCGTATTGCAAGATATCAAATACCTACGTCCAGGTTTTCATGGTATCTACAGCTCTTGGTGATGTGTCCGAGAGGACATCTATGTTCTGGATCGTGCCTTCACCCGCCGCTTTAGCCACTTTTCCTGGATCCAAGATAGTAGAAATCTTACAATTGTGTTATCTATTAGAGGCAAACTCGTAAACTTCTTAGTCTGTTAAAGCTTGTTGTTTTATGAAAACACAAATGGAATTCAAACTTCAATATCTTTTTCACCTCAGGTGTATCAATCTACAAATACCTTTACTGACAATGTATTTGTTAGCTTTAATGGAAAAAGCTAGGCGTTGATCTGTGATCTTATTCGAAATCATTGCCATTGAGTTGTAATTAATGCCATTAATATTTGGGGGTTCGTAACTAGGAGCTTGGATAAATAAGATTTGAATTTTTTTGAAATTACATGTAGCGAAAACTCAATTGCGAGCAAATCTTGTTTAACCCATTAATTAACTGTGTTTATCGTTAAGTGTTTTTCGGGTTCTAAGACTTCAGGACTTTGAGAGTATCTCTAGCTAAGATTTTTGAAACTCAAAATCGTGAAGTGATTAATCATTGGCTAATTGTCTTTAATCTTTAATTAACCCTGCTTAGTGCTTACGGTATTTTGGGAGTTCGAACTTCATGAATCTAGAGTGTGATGAATGGTGAATATCTGAACTCCAGATGCATGAAGCTTACTATTTAACTTTTAATTGGGGTACAACTTGTAGATGTTTGCGGTTTCGTGCGTCAGCAAATTAACTTTATTACCTTTTCAATGGGCCATTACCCATAATTATGTGTCAAATCTTATTTAGGTACACGTGTATTGGGACTATGACCCTTAGAACACTTTTGGACATCGGTACATTGGAGTTATTATATGGTGAGATGCTCGAAGCACAAAACTTCGAAGCAGACTCTAGAAGTTTGACCTTCTTAATAATCGGGAGGCTCCAAAAACTCGAGGAAAAAAGGGGTTGTTCGATCAATGGGGAATCTTAATCGACCGTGGGCCTTGCACGTGCCTTAAGGCTTTAAAAAATTTTAAGTGTTCCAACATAGGCTCCATCTGGGGATCGTGTCTCCCTGCGAGGTGTGGAAGAATAGTAGACCAAGTGCCTCTATTGGGTTAATGGAGTCATGACTGAGTTTCCGGGAAACACCTTTGAAAACTCATACAAGAAGAAATTAGACTTTAGCCTTGTCTCAGAAAGCTTTCAAAAACTTAATCATTCATCGATCTTGAGTTAGGATATTAATAGTTGCTCTTTTTCTGAAATTGATTTCGGATTTGTTTAAGATAATCAAAACAACCTTAACCGATCTATAAGACTCTGGTCGATTTTGTTCGCATCAAAATTAACGATTTAGTTTTGGGAGTCCCTTGTTGGTTTACGATGTAAATCTTGTTGAAAAGAGAACTAGCTACCAGAGTACATTATATACATGTATAACAACCTTGCAGATATCATAAACATTGTTTCACCGCCAGTGAGCCTGTTCAGTACCTCGGTGAAGTTATCTACATTTCCCATTGAATTTTATTTCACCACTTCAAATTTCACTTTGTTGAGATGAGGGAAATCATTTAAATGAATTTCCTTTTATCATATCTTTTGGACGAGATGGGGGCAATCGAAGTTCGAATTTCCTTTCACCATCTGCCTTATATTTTAATATTTTTGAAGTGGGGGCAATCAATTTGTATGCATCATACAGAGGATGATATATGTTTATAGATTTGGATCGAAGGTCTGTCAACTCACTTTTATTTACTCTATACTAATCCTCTCTCGACCTTCAAAACACCTTATCCTACAGGGAATTTCTCATAGGGAGTTGGATAAAGTAGTCAGGATTATCCTAGACATACTTTCTTTCAGTTAAAAAATTAGAGGAATCATAAATATTTTCGCCCACTCTCGTTTTGAAGGTCTGGTTTTTTAGGCTTCCTGAGCCAAGGCAAAATCTATCTTACTGTGAAGATTTAAGCTCGGATAATGAAACTCGGGATAGGATAAAAACTTTCGAACGTGTTAGAAGGAGACAAAATGAGGATTTTGAGGTTTTGAAAGGGACCTCATTTTCACTCCAGCCTACTGTTGGATTACTGAGAGGGGGAGTGAATCAGTAATAGAGTAATTTAAGCCCTTTAAACCATATAATCCAAGTGTTATATCAATGAAGCATTATCATCCAATAACTGTAGAGTAAATAAACAATGAACAATCATACACATACATAGTACACCAGTGTTTTACGTGGAAAACCAAATCGGGAGAAAACCACGCAATGATTTTTCTTATATGTCTTGAAGAATTACATTCCTTGGAAGCACCAACTTCCTTTGCTTTCCAGCTGAAACTGGAAGAAGGATCCAACCCCCTAGTTTCTCAGGCTACAACCTGAGGGAAGCTCCAACTCCCCAATTCTCTGGATACAACCAGAAGGATGCTACAACCCCCTATGTTCTCCGTCTACAACCGAAAGGTAGCTACAACCACCTATCATTGCCCCGTCCTGCCACCCTGAAGTAGAAGTAGAATGATGGAACCACTGTCACACTATCACTGTGAGATATATTGTTGTAAACCTATACCAATAAATCTGAACCATGCATCAACATGTACCTCAACCTGTAATCAACCTGTACCATAAACAAGTGCATCAACCATGCATCAACATGTACCTCAACCTGTAATCAACCTGTACCATAAACAAGTGCATCAACCATGCACCAACCTGTAATCAACATGTACCATAAACAAGTGCATCAACCNTTTTAAAATCTCTTAAACCACTTTGATTACTTTGACCTTTTGGGGCTTCTAGATGACATATGAGAGTCCTCCAACTTCGTAAGGCCATAACTCTCAAACCGTGAGGAGTTATGTGACATTCTACATACCACCAGAAATGGCATAACATGTACTATCCATATAAAATATTAGTATCTGAAAATATATCATAACTCATATTGTTACCCATCAAACAAACTTGGATCCATTACTCAAACCTGGGGTCTCCAACTTCTCATGGCCATAACTCTCTAACCGTGAGGAATTATGTGGCGTTCCACATACCACCGGAAATGACATGAAAAGAACTATCCATCTAGGATATTTTCCCTGACAAATTCACTTTCCTTCATCTCATTATTCCACAATTAAGCATTGGTTCTCTTACTCCACAAAGCATCTTCCCATGAGGGCTTTCACCATAAGGGGACCACTTTGGATTTCATCCATATTTACTTCTTATCAACCATGAAAAAACAATAATGAGTCATATTTACATCAAACAATATTGCTTCCATTACCCAAACCTTTGTACTACGGGGCTTTCTTCAAGGGTTGACATCAATGACAACCAACCTTAATCAACTTAGTGAGTTGCTTTTATTCTTATTTTCCTTTTACCTTCGTATTATTTTCATTTGATTCGGAAAATTTAGAATCTTGGATTATTCTAATCTTCGACCAGGTGACCATTTTTTACATGAGTACAACCTTATTTAGGATTTATAAGATTTATTTTAGCATTTTGTTTGAACAACAATAAGTGTAGAATTTCATACCTTGGATTTCATTTGTATTTTCAACCGAAACCATTATTAATTTATCACTTGGATTGCGAGAAAGCCAACCATTCTGAAAAGTGAGTGTCAGTTTCTGATGCATCTTTATTTCTTGACTACCGATAAGTATTCTGCCTTAAAATAAACATGGGAAATGTCAAAACTTTTGCAGAAAATGAAACGATATGTGTTACTCGTTTTTATATTTTGTTTTTCTTTTATGAAAACAATAAAACTGGCCTTATTTATAATAAAAATAAAACTTACCAAAGAAACAAAAAAATGCAAATCAAAACATGAAAATCAAACAGGTATGTACAAAGAGGATTTGGAATTTGATTATTGCATGAAGTGTTTCAGGTAACGCCCATTGATAGGGGCATTAAGGACTTTTTCGTCAAGGTTTTCTAATAAGAATGAATTCTTTCCCTTAGAAGCTATGATCCTGAAAGGTCCACACCAGATGTGATAAAGCTTTCCATGATTTCCAGCATCTTCTTTCCTAGTATCCCACTTCAAAACTAGGTTATCGGGGAGAAATTCCCTATCTTTAGATTTTTTATCAAACAAGGCTTTCATATTATTTTGATATGTCTGAAGTTTCTCATCCACCTCAGCCCTATTTTGTTGTACTTTGACTAACTGGTTTATTTGTCTGGTAACATCATTCAGCTCTTCCTTTATGTCTTGCCAAAGCTTCATCATGGGCAGAGCGAGATTTATGGGGAGGACCATGTTAGTACCGTACACCATTTCGAAAGGAGACATTTTGATCGATTTCTTAGTGCCGATTCGATTTTCCCACAAATCGTATTTCAAATGAACATGTCAGGCTTTCTTATTTTCAGTCAGCACATTTTTTATTATGGTGATTAGGCTCTTATTCGATGACTCAGCTAATATGTTTCCCTGAGGATAGTAGGTTGTGGAATGTCCTAGTACATTTTTGTAATTTTGACAAAAACTAACCATCGTCATGGATTTGAAAGCTTGGGAATTATCTGTAACTATCTTCCAAGGAGTCGAATCTTGATAAAATGTTTTCTTCTAAGAAATTGATCACCACTGAATCTATAGCATTTCGTGTCAGGATGGCCTCTACCCATTTAGTGAAATAGTCTGTGGTGATTAAAATCCATTTATGGTGTGCACTAGATTGTGGATGGATTTATTTGATAAAATCCATACCCCATTGTTGAAATGGAGCTTCTGTCTTGACTGGAATCAAGGGTAGTGCAGGAATCTTTTTCTTCCCTGAGAATAGTTGACAAGAATTACAGGCTCTGACTTTAGTATTCACGTATGTAAATAAATTCAGCCAATAGTATCCAGCTCTTAGGATTTTATAGGTCGTTTCCCTCCAGGCATGGTGTCCTCCACACACCCCTTCATGAAACTCATTTATAATATTATTTGTTTCAGATTCTATGAGACACCTTAGTAAAAAACCTAGGGGATCCTTCCAGTATAGTTGGTTGTCGATGATGCAATATTTTACCACGTGCAGCTTCAATGTTCTCGCCTTATAAGGAGTCATATCACTTGGGAACTAAAGATTCAGGAGGTATGAAACTATGTCGCCATACCAATTAGAGGAAGAAATTTTTTCTTGGATCTAAGTTGCAGGTGTCTAATCATCAAATTCTTATATATCTGGAAGGTCTCCATAAGATTGCATATGATTTATCATGAGTGCTCTGAAATTCGATTCGGCTAATAGCTTAGACATGCCTTAACCTTTGACAAGTTTAGTTGGTTTTACCTCAAGGTCGAATTATTGAATCTTGGCTAGCCATCGGCCCCTTCTTCCGTCACTATCAGGTTGAACCAATATATCTTTAACAGAGTTGGTTGGTACGTAGGCAATTATTTTGGAATGCAGTACGTAAGTCCTGAAATCTTTGAGGGCCTTCACCATATTGTGTTTTTCCAGTATATCATATTTCAACTCGGCGTCTCTTAGGATTTTACTAAAAAATGCTATCGATTGTTTGAAACCTTCATCGTTCTTCTGTAAGAGCATGGTTGCGATAGTATGTTCAGATGTGAATGAAAAGATCAGGAACTCTTTCATGTAGTCCAAGTTGGACAGCACCTGTGCTTCTCCTATTACCTTCTTGATGCGTTCAAAGGATGCTTTAGCTTCAGTTGTCCATTTGACCTCGTTGTATTTTTTCAACATATATGTAACCAGTTTAACAATTTCAGCAAAATTTGGGATGAATCTTCTTAAAAATATATATTTTTCTTAAAAAAGACTGAATTTCCTTTCTGTTTCTAGGAATATTTATTGTATCTATAGCTTCAACCATTTTTTTATCGATTTTGATTCCCTCTCTAGATACTATATGGCCTAAGAGTTTACCTTATTGCATTGCAAAATGGGATTTCTTAGGGTTGAGTGACAAACTGAATTTTCTGCATTTCTTGAATGTTTGTTTGAGGTGTACCAAGTGATTTGCATCTGAGTTAGAAAAAATAGTTAAATCATCAAGATAAATAACAAAAAACTTATCTATCTCACCGAAAAAGGCTATGTTCATTGCTCGTTGAAAGGTGGCCCCTGCGTTCATCAAACCGAATGGCATTTTATCGTACATGAAAGTACCCCATGGACTGGTAAACGTGGTTTTTTCTTTGTCATCTTCGTGGACTGCAATTTGATTGTAACCTGAAAAGCCATCAATCATAGACATTTTTTAGCTTCGACTAATTTTTCCAAAACGTGATCCATTTTAGGGAGCGGATAATTGTCTTTAAGGGATGATCTATTTAGGTTCCAAAAATCCACGCAGAGTCTGATTTCACCGTTCTTCTTCATGACTGGAACTAAGGTGTCTACCCACTCGGAATACCTAAGTGGAACAATAATCTTTGCATCAAGGAGATTTTTTACCTCCCTTTCTATTACAGGTAGGAGTATAGGGTTTATCTGGCTAAGCTTCTGTCTGAAAGGATTGATGCCTTTCTTTAAAGGGATTTTATGCTCGATGACAGTGGTATCATAAGTTTTCAGTTCTTCGTAAGACCAGGCAAAGACATATTTGTATTGTTTGAGCACCTAGACATATTTACTTTTTATATCAGGTGGAAGGTATTTATATATTTTGACCAGTTTAGGGGTTTCCTTAGTGCCTATGTTACAATATTCGACCTCTTCAGGATGAGGTTGCAAGGTAGATTTTAGGGGTATATCATCCTGATCAAATAATCTTTCTAAATGGATCAGACCTTTAGGGATCTGATTGTTTTTCAGCACCATCATGCGATGGTTAGCGATCTTATCCTGGAACTTTTGAGGATCTTCCTCTTCCTGCATGATCCAATTAGGGTCATTCTGATTCTCCTGGTCAATGTGCGTTTCAGAAAAGTCATCCACCATTTCGAGAAATTTCTTAATCTGCTCATCATCTTCGAAGTCCTGTCAGTCTTGAACATCGTTTGGTATTGAAGGCATGTGCCTCATTTCTATGTGGTATTTTAGCTTCAGGATGGTAGGTGGCATAAAAGTATCAACTGCTTTCGCTAGAGAATCGGCTTGTTGATTTTCTACGCTGGGAATGTGATGAATATTAAACAAGGAGAAAAAGTATATCAAATCCTAGACGCAGTTTCTGTAAGATCTTAGCCTTGGATGCTTGGCTTGATGTTGTCACCTTATCTATTTTACAATCAGTTATGCATCACCATAGACTATTAGATTTTCAATTTTCAACTTTCGGGCAGCCTCTAATCCTAAGACCAGAGCTTCATACTCGAATACGTTATTTGTATAATCAATGTCCCACTGCAACCTGTATGAGAAAGGAATAATGAATTCATCTTCGGGTTGTAAAAAAAACACTCCATCTCCCGCTCCTTCCTAGGACGAAGCACCATCAAAGAATATTTTCCAAACTCCTGTACTATCTACGTTTCTATTTGTTTTTTCTATTCCTTTGTTCTCTTCTTCTGTACAATTTTCTTCTGTAAATTCATCAAAATTATCATCAATTGATAGTATACAGTTTCCTACATCTTGATCAGCGACATATACTGGGTAAGTATTTGGGTTTTGTGGGTCACTTACAATATATGCCAACCTTGTTTCTCTATATAGACGGGTGAATTGTCCACCGAAAATTGGGATCGTGGCATACGTCATGTCTAGTTGAAGTGATCCTCCGAGTTTGGTACCCCAAGACCTGGATAACAACATGTCATACTTTGCAGGGACATCAGCAACGACTACATCCATAAGAATACTCTTTACAGGAATCTATGCAAGATTAACCACCAAATATTTAATCATACCGAGACACTTAAATTTTATTGAATCAAAAGAATAAAATCTCGGTATGGTATAGTGACCTCGAGGCCCAATTTTTCCATAATAACCTTGGGCATTAAGTTGTGGGAGGCTCCATAATATAGCATACATTTATGGAGTAGGTGATCATGCACAGTCAGTGTAACATGAAAAGGAGCGACATAATCTTTAGCATTTTCGATATGTGGACCGAACATTATATTAGGTTTGTCATCTTCTAAATTAATGACATCTGCATGACTTTCAACATCCGATAAATTTATCATCTTGGAAATTTTCTTTCTATACATCGGATTTTTTGTTAGTTCAACCAGAAGTACAGGAATTTTGATTTTATTAATTTTGTTTTCCAGATTGAAACCTCTAATTGTCTTTTCAACCTCTCTGGTTGGGATCTCTATTTATGTTTTCTCTGACCTATTAGTCTGCGTTGATTTTGTTTTGGTTGTCTTTGTTTTGGAAGCTTGTGTTTCAACTATTTTTGTTTTGGTAACTTGTTTTTCAGTGGATGTTTGAACTGCCTCATTCATTTTAGTTCTCGATAAGATCTTCTTCGGTGGAGAAGTTGTAGAATTTTTATCTCTAGGCCTTAGATTATATTTATGTTGAAGCTCAACCATTATACAGTCGGTGATTCCTTGATAAGAAGACCCTACCATATTATTTATATTTTCCTCATTTCCAAACAATGGTTCTTGACCTAAATACCTTTTGTAATCATGTCTGGTTAGCTGAGGTTCTTGGTCATTATCACTGAGGTTGTTTATATCTTCATCTAACTCCTCATAGTCTTGCACATCATCATTTTGCATGAAGTTTTTTGTTTTAAAAGAGCTTTGATTTTTTTGTCCTCGTTTTTTACTTGTCTCTGTTGGATCTGGGGGTTGGGATTCCTTTTGAAATATCTCCTAGAAAAAGGATCAGGTTTATCTTGGTCTAGTTCCATTCTGGATATTTTTTTCGATAACTCTTTGATTATCTTAGCCATGTCATCCATTTTTTTCCTCCGTGGACCTCCTAGCTCCGGAGTGTCTAGCTTGTTCCCTAAAGCGTTTGGTTTCTTTGGTTCTTGTCTCGACCTTCGCTTTTAGTTTACCCAATTCCATCATGTTCGACTCGATTTCAATGGCGTCGTCATGCATTCCTGTCAGGGTAGCAGATGTCCTTCTCTCAAAAGTAGGGCAAATTCGGGCTCGAAAGGCCCTGCAAAAGTTACTTTAACTGCGGGCTAAGAGGGTTCAACTTCTGCTAGAATTTTATGATAGAGTTTGTTAAATCTCTAGGTGAATTCTAGGACTGACTCAAAATTATTTTTCCTCAGAGCCCCAAATTTCACCAAATAATACAAGTGATCTTTCTTCTCTCCCCACTGCCTTAAAAAGGCATTTTCTAGCGCGTCATAAGACGCTATAGAACCTATCGGGAGTCCTCGAAACTATATTCTTACTTGTCCTTCAAAAGTTTGCACCAGAAGTCTCAATTAAACATCCTCATTCTTAATGCCGGGGATATCAGCGAATTGGTCAAAAACGTTTATGTGCTTTGTGGCAGTTAAATCTCCTTCTCCCGTGAATTTCAGTAGGTTCTTCATATAATTTTCTGGTAAATCATGAAGGACAGGGGGAAGGACTAAAGGAGCGTATATGGCCGCCACTTTGGAAAAAATCCTAGGGGGCGGAGGTGGTGGTCCCTGACCGCCTCCTCCTCCTGCACCACCACCAGCGCCACCACCTCCAACAACAACCATTTGAAGTTGAGAGGATGAACTTCGGGGTTTAAAGAGAGGGTTTTTGTAAACTGCTAGGGACCGAAGCGATGACTTTTAAACCTCATCGGGGTGTGGTGAAGGAAATACTGGGAACTGATCGTTATAAGACGTGAATTCTAGAAGAGGAGGGAACAGGAAATGTGAACTAGCTTCTTCAGACTTACAAGACGTATAGATATGTGAAGCAGCAGGAGACGAATCGGGGTATAAGGTGCCCTCCTCGAGGTTTCAAAGAACACAAATCTTGGTTTTGAGCGAGGATGGGGTATATAGAAAAGTAACGATAGCAGGTAAAGATGAGTATATTTTATTCAAACTGAGTATCGGACGGGTCAATCTCAATTTTTATTGCGGTTTCACTAGTTGAGGCCTCCACAGAAAGCGTTTGTTTAAACTTTTCTTCAGGAGTTAATATTTCGACCAGAACCTTAGTATTGACTTGAGTTGTTTTGGGTTGGTACTTCTTACCTGAAGATGAAGCAGTAGACTTGAAGTATTCCTTGGGTTTTAACAACTTTTTGGGAACAAATACAGGCGTAGTTTGTTGATCGTCTGGGTTATTCCTAGTATTCTTTCAACCAAATGTTAGCTTATCTGTGGTGGAGTTGCCAAGTGAAAGATAAAAATAGCCTTAACACAGTATTCAATCTTTGTTCACTACCAAAGACATAATGTTACCTTGTCATTTCCCCAGGGAAAAATAACTTTGTTTCTCTGTTCCTCAGCAATGGCGCCAGAAAGATGTTGTTCCTGAGATTAAACCTAAGGCTCAAAGAATAATGTCAGGCATAAGAAATATAAAGGAATGTTTCTTAAAAGGTGATTTCTCTTACGTTAGTTAAATAAGATTTAATCCTCAAATAAAATTAAAGACAGAGCGGGACAGAGGCCGTAATTTGTCATCTGAGTCGATTTATAAAATCAGATGATGTGGGAGAAACTTACAAAACTGTGAAGCAAAATGAGGCATCAATGGAAGATGAATCTTACCCCATTCACAGTAGAAGAAAATAAATAATGTACCCTTGAAAGGATATGAGATACAACCATCCAAGTAGCTCACAGGTCTTGTATTTACTTTTAGTAAATACAGAGGAAAAATTGTTTGCTTATCAAATAAACAATTTAATGTGATTGCAGTAGCAGTAGTACTAAATTGCAAGCACTCACTTATCAAGGAATAACATAAAGAAAACAAGAGACATGGAATACAGGAGAGAAACATAACTCAAACTGCACAAAAATTGGAATCCCTGTCTACATTGGTATTAATACTCACAAAAGGAGAGTTTTCTCTATTACATCAGGCAAGAAGCAGCCTAAGATAAGTCTTTGATTTAGATATTTATACAAAATGGTGTCAACCTGAAATGGTCGGACTTATTTAAATCTAAAATGATAAATATTACAATATGTAAACTGAAAGGTCACATAATCATTATGTCTCTTCGCCTGCAGGTAGTGGCGTTTCTTCTTCATATCTTCTATCTCGGAGACAGCTGGCATATGATCATGAAAATAGTAGGTGCAGGTTGTCTCATTTGTTTCCAAATGTACTAGCCTTCCCGTGTTCGACACACTAGACGCACCTGCTTACTAGATGCACTACTAACCTGGAAGGTTCTGTTGTGTCATTCGCCTGGAAAATATACAACTTCTTTTCTATATGAGGCAACTTATCCTATATTTTCCTTGCTTCCAACGATATAGTATGTAGTTGTAAGCTGGGATTTACTATCCACTTGTTAATATCACCAAGGTCAATTTGCTTCAATTGTTGGATAGTCATCTGAGCCTATTTAATGTTTGTCTTAGAGTTAAGTTGGTTTTTCGTTATATCAATATGTCCCAAGGCCCGGGAGATACTATCTCCTTCAATGTCTAGTAACCCCTTGTCAAGAGAGGACAATGCTTCTTGAAAATCCCTGTTTACTTCCCTGGCTAATCTTTTGATTTCATCCAGATTTGTCTCCCATGTCTTCAGGATTATGTCACCTCGAGTTTGCTCTGAAAGAGACAATCGAGGGATATTTTCCATTTCATCCCTTACTTCCATTAAAATGGCCTCCTGGAACGTATCTTGAGCAACAGTGGATTCTCTCTCCTTAATGTAAATGTTGTTTAGAGAGAGTTTTTCCACCCGATAACAAATTTGAACAGCTTCCACTTTAGTAAAAAGATTTTTTTGGGCTAATTCCAACTTCTCGTGCACCTCCAACGCCTGAGCTTGGAAATTTTCCACCTCCACTATTGTAACTTTGGATAAATGCACCTTGGTCTGAAGTTGTTTGATCAATTCTTCTCGTTGAGTGGCTA
This sequence comes from Picea engelmannii, assembly GCA_009831015.1. Lineage (NCBI taxonomy): Eukaryota > Viridiplantae > Streptophyta > Pinopsida > Pinales > Pinaceae > Picea > Picea engelmannii. The sequence continues at coordinate 108,390 of ML830003.1, read as the reverse complement.
ATTCTCTATCATCCTGTGAATTCCTTTGAAACTCTTCAATGCTCGCTTGCAGCTGTTGAATTTGATTCTTCTTGTAAGCTCTGATTTGATCAAAATCTTGTTTCATCTTATTTTTTGCACTTTGTTACACAGTCTTTATTTGGTTCTGCAACTGTCTCACTAACAGATTCTTTTGTTTTAGTTGTTCTGCTAGATTCCCTCCTGAACATTGATTCTCCGTGGAAAAATCCCCCAATGAGCCTATCATTTCCATGGCGAAGTCCACCTCATATAAGGATTCTCCATCATACAGCACTCTATGTCTTTTAACAGTGGCACCCTCTCTTTGGTGCGTTCTTCTTTTGACTATAGCCCTCTTATTACTGAAAAAGAAGTCGGAAGGGGGCATTTCTTCAATCGAAATAGGAGTAATATCTTCTATAAACACAACCTCGGCATTTGGGTTTCCCTGACTATATTGTAAAGGTGTTACTGACTTGATAGGGCTACCTATCTCAGTGGATGGTTGTTGCCCTGCTTTGTTAGTGGTCGATCTATCTAGTTTGGATGGTGGTGTTTCATGTCCCTTCTTTAACAAAGCTTCAATTTGAGCTTTAGTTTGATTACTAGGTGAACTTGGTAATGTGGTGTATGTTTTCTGTGTCAAAACAACAGTGTTCTCCAAACTCTTCTGAGTGTCTTGTCCACTGGAAGTGCATGCTTCTAAACCTTGAGTCTCAATTTCTTGTGTAGACAGAGGTGTCTAGGTTTCTCCCTGCAAGACTTTAGGTAAGTTATTTCTTCTATGTATTTGGAAACTGTAGAACTTGGCTAATTTATCTGGAGCCAAAGTTTGGACTCGGCTCAACACCTTCTGGTATGACCTTACTCCCCAGAATATTTCATCTTGTGGGGAATCTTCATGTTCATATCGCTTCAAATTGTATAGGGCTAGGTGGTTTGATATGATCTTGTGAGGATCATGCTTCTTGAATTCAATATCCACCATCTTAATGTCTTCTAGGGTCACGGCCTCCACTTTCGAGTGGCCAAAATCAAACAATAAGAACATACCAATTTGTAAAGGGAAGGTCAGCCATACCTTCTTCTGCGCTACTTTTAATTCCTTGTTGATTCCTCCAGCTACATTTTGATTGGATATGTCTCGTCACACCAGCCGATCTGGTAGAAACTTCGGTAAAGTGTGTGGGGGAACAGAACACCCAAAAACCCTGATATAGGAGAAATGCTCCTCAATGTACTAGTCCGCTACTTTTGCTAGATTGGTCACAATCTTGTCTGAAATCCTAGGGGGTGGGAAACCATAGAGATCAATATGCATCGGCACCACCGCATATTTGCAGATTTCATAGAATAAATCTTTTACTTTATCCTCCCACAGCTTGGAATGATATAAATGTATGGGCTCATCATTGGTCGGAGTCCAACTCCAGCACATCAAAGGAAATGGCGTCATGAAACAAATGGCATCCATAATGTACGTCAACATGTAGAAAGGGCCATGTTTCCATTTGGATTTTAACGACTGATATTCAGTGATTTCCTTGGCCAAATTGTCTCATAATATCTTGGCCCAATTGAAAGAAAAAACTTCTGCAACCTCATGCATGATTGGTACCCATGATAACTGGAAGTGAGCAGCGGTTTCTTTCTCGAAAAGTCTACATAGCATCATGGCCACATACATCATATGGGCGTCTAATGATGCAGTGGCATACACACCATGGGTGTCTGCTCTGAACTTCTCAGGGCGTGCCCACCAATTCTTGATTAAGTCAAGGTAATTCTTTACACATTGTGTGCATTATTCTTCATCGAACTGTGTTAAGAAAGCGACATTGTAACTGTATTTGAAAAATGGAGATAATTTTTACATCACCTGAATATGTTCTAGTCGAAAAGACCCAACAACGACTTTCTGTGAATTGTTTATGCTCCTGGTTGAGACGTCCACATTCTCCAGGGCCCAGCATATCATGTCGTTATAAGGCATCAGTCTCAGCCATGTGGTTATTTTATGCAACTCTAATTAAGCTATGTATTTGAGCTCCATCGCCTGAGTTTCGATCACCTCATAGCTTGAATCTTTTGGGCAGTTAATCAGCTTGTATTGCAGGATATCAAATACCTGCGTCCAAGTTTTCATGGTATCTACAGCTCTTGGCGATGTTTTTGAGAGGACGTCTATGTTCTGGCTCATGCCTTCACCAGCCTCTTTAGCCACTTTCCGCGAAGCCATGATAGTAGTAATCTTACAACTACATTATCTGTTATAGGGAAACTCATAAACTTCTTAGTCTGTTAAATCTTGTTGTTCTATGAAAACGTAAATGGAATTCAAACTTCAATATCTTTTTCATCTCAGGTGTATCAATTTATGAATACCTTTACTGACAATGTATTTGTTAGCTTTAATGGAAAAATCTAGGCGGTGATCTACGGTCTTATTCAAAATCATTGCCATTGAGATGTAATTAATGCCATTAATATTTGGGGGTTCACAACCGAGAGCTTGGATAAATAAGATTTGAAACTTTCTAAAATTATGTTTAGCGAAAACTCAATTGCGAGCTAATCTTGTTTAACCCATTAATTAACTGTGTTTATCGTTAAGTGCTTTTTGGGTTCTAGGACTTCGGGACTTTGAGAGTAGCTCTAGCTAAGATTTCTGAAACTCGAAATTGCAAAGTGATTAATCATTGGCTAATTGTCTTTAATATTTAATTAACCCTGCTTAGTGTTTACGGTATTTTGGGAGTTCAAACTTCATGAATCTAGAGTGTGATGAATGGTGAATATCCGAACTCTAGATCCACGAAGCTTACTATTTAACTTTTAATTGGGGTACAGCTTTTAGATGTTTGCGGTTTCGTGCGTCATCAAATTAAATTTATTACCTTTTCGATGGGCCATTACCCATAATGATGTGTCAAAGCTTATTTAGGTACACGTGCATTGGGACTAGGATCCTTAGAACACTTTCGGACATCGAGACATTGGAGTTATTATATGGTGAGACGCTCGAGGCGTGAAACTCTGAAGCAGTATCTAGAAGTTTGACCTCCTTAACAATCAGGCGGCTCCAAAAACTCGAGGAAAAAAGGGGTCGTTCGATCGACGGGGAAGCTTAATCGACGATGGGCCTTGCACGCGCCTTAAGGATTTAAAATTTTAAAAGTGTTCCAACAATGAGGATGTTGCTTATTTGGATGCTTGGATTTATCGTTAAGTTGGGCCATTAAGGATTTATTAAATGTACTTGCAATGTTGATCACTCTAAGATGCAAGATTTTATCTTACTCTATAATCAGAGAATCACAAAAAGACTCAAAAGAGGGTTTTGTGTATGGATCCCCTAGAGCTTATTTGGTTGAGTAAAAGGTAGATGAAAAAATAGAATATGCATTACCAAGCTCAGCAAGAATAACATATATGCATTGGTCATCCTTCATATCTATATTAGAGTCTTGAAGTAAAAGTCTAAGTGTTTTGAACTTCGATAAATAATTTTCAATGTAAGGGAAATCATCAGGATTTAAAGACATTAATCGATTTCAAGCTAGTGGGATTGAATCATGTTATGTTTACCAAATAACTTTTCTAATTTATCCCAAACTTCATTTGGGTCATCAATTCCTTGAAGGTGAAACCATAAATTAGGACAGACGGGCATCCTGATTAATCCATGTTCTTCATCATTTTTATTATCCCATTTAGATTCATTTTCAGCATCAATGGGGGCTTTTTCTTTTCCCAATGCAATCTAGTAAATCATTTACTTCATATTGCATCCTCTATATGGGATTTCCATGAAAAGTAGTTGTTACTAGTAAGAAAAATATCACTTGGGGTAGTCATATCAAAATTTTCAAGTAATATGGATTCAAAATATTAAATGGACTATCTGGATGAAAAGTTCTCAAAAAATAGGCAATTTCATAAAAACAACACAAAAAATGGACTTCGGATGCGAAAGTTTTGTTAGTTTTTTAAAAGGCATAAAAAGTAACCAAAATGCCACATGGTAGGTAGAAGGTGGCTCATGTGGTAGTGGATGCACAATGAGGTTGTTGAGTAGAAACATTTACCTTCCTTCTCTAACTTTGTTTGTAAGATTATTTTTACAAATAATTTATAGTGACCCACTTTTGCAATGAAGTTATTTTATAAATTAAAGTTGCATGAAAAAGGTAACTTAAAAATATATATATTAAAGTTACTTTATAGTGATTATTATATGGTGATTCACTTTTATAAAATCACTTTATAATAAATTTATGAGATAACTAAAGGTTACGTGAACTTTTTCAAAAAGTAACTTAAAACAAGATAGACTTGAACTCAAGACCTCTTATTTAATAAAATAAATTTCAGCCAAGTGAGCTAATATTAAATACATAGTAAATGTTATGAAGGAGACAAATTTCTTTTAATTTTTTTCGCAAAGTGTGTACTTACTGCAAAACCCTTGTTTTTTCCTCCAAAAAACTTCAACACGGTCTCACACACACAAAAAAAAGTAAAATTTCCAAAACTTTGCTATAATGGGGTTAGGTGTTGGTTATATTGTGCGAAAAATTCAAGATTTCCCTCTATTTCTAATTTTTTGAACTCACATCAAACATAGAGGAAAGAGCATACTCAAAAAAGAAAACATTTTTTGCTATATTTTTTATTTTTTGAGATCACTTAGAGCACCCAGCAAGAGCATACACAAACAAAAAAGAGTAGCACCAGAACTATAAACCAAAAAAATGAAATATTAACTCTGTAAAAAAAAATTAAGGGATATTAACCAGACTTTAGTGGGCTTCCCAGATCAAGTTCGCTTGCTCGCTTGATGGAACACAGATATGGCCCAGACGACACAACAACCCATCCTGAAGATGGAAATTATCGACAACTGCATTTGCACCCAACATTTGGTAGGTGGTGGCGAAGTCAAGGTCTGTCTCATAGATTTTGGGCCATCCATATGTCTCATGGCTGCAAGAGTCTAGCACCGTGGTGAGTGCCGCGACTGGCGGTCTGCTAAGGCAATCAGCGACATGATTGGTGCTTCCTGTTTTATACTTGATGTTGAGGTGGAATTTCTGCAAGTATGTGGACCATTTTTTATGGCGGTCATTTTGCAGTTTTCCCTGTGTCTGCATGAACTGCAGTGGCTTATGATCAGTGTGGATGATTGTCTCCTTCCCAAGAATGTAATGTCTCCACTGGCGACATGCTTGCACAATGGAGTACATTTATTTGTCATAAGTAGGGTACTTACGGACAGTATCTGGCAGTGTCTCACTATGATAGGCCACGGGGTGGCCGTGCTGAGTGAGAACGGCGCCCACGGCATAGTCTGAAGCATATGTCTCAATCTAAAAGGGATGTTGCAGGTCTGGTAGTGAAAGTATTGGGGCTGAGCACAAGCGATGCTTCAAATCATCGAACGCTTGTTGTTGGGACCGGTCCCACCCAAATTCCACCTTACCACCACCCCTGTTTATTTGGTTGAGGGCCCATGCAATATGGGAGAAACCCAACACGAACCTGCAGTAGAAATTAGCAAGTCCCAAGAAGATTTGAAGCTCAGTGAGTGTTGTTGGGGCTGGCTAGTCACGGATGACTTGGATCTTGGCTGGATCCACATGTACGCCATGCTGATCAATGATGTAGCCCAGGTAATGGACCCTGTCCATGCCGAAGGAGCATTTTTCTAGGTTGGCGTATAGCTTGTGTTGCCGCAGGGTGTGCAGAACCTGCTGAATATGCTGCAAGTGTTTGTCCCAAGTCTTGTTGTAAATTAGAATGTCATACAGATACACCACTACAAAAGTATTGGTGAATGGTCGCAGGATATCATCCATCATCCTCATGAAAGTGGCTGGAGCATTTGTCAAACCAAAGGGCATGACCAACCATTCAAAAAGTCCTTCCTTTGACTTGAAGGCAGTCTTCCATACATCTGTATGTTCTATCGGGACCTGGTGGTAGCCAAACTTCATATCAATCTTACTGAAGTATTTGGCCCCCGTGAGTTGATCAAGGAGGTCATCGATTCGGGGAATCAGGTACCGGTTTTTGACAATGATTTTATTCAGAGCCCGGTAATCAATACAGAGTCGCCAGGTTCCATCTTTCTTCTGTACCAGCACGATTGGGCTCCCGCAAGGTGATGAGCTAGGGCATATGTGCCCCTTGTGGAGAATTTCTTGGATCTATCTCTTGATCTCCTCATTCTCTAACAAAGAGTGAAGATAGGCTGGCCCATTGGGCAGCGGTGCATCGGGGGTCAGATCGATGGGGTACTTGACTTGGCAGTGTAGAGGTAACCCTGTAGGTGAGGAGAAGATATATGAGTATTCTTCCACGACCTTATCTACTTGCTTCTACTGTGTGGAGAGGTCGACCGTAGAGACCCTGGATGTGGTTGCGATCTTTCTCTTATTCTAAGAGAAAATCACAAAGAAGACAAACTTCCCCGTCTGAGAGATGACCTTCCTGCATTTCTTAGCAGAGATCAAGGAAATAGCACTAGGTGGGACTGCCTCGGGTATCTTGTACAATTTCCTGTTCAAAGTAATAATAACACTATGAGTCCTAGACTCATATACAGCATGATGTTTCCATAAATAAGGTTGTCCCAAAAGAACATCACAAACTTCAAGAAGAGCAACATTAGACAATACCTCGTCTTTGAAGGGCTTGATGCCATACGACAGTTGACACTGTTGGTCGACGCGGAGATCGCTTCCTTGGTGGAGCCATCCAATGGTGTAGGGGTGTAGGGTTGTGGGTGTGGCGTTTTTGGCAAGGCCAGCCGCTTGATGACCTCTGCTGAGATGAGGTTCTTCTGGCTACCGCTGTCAATGATGAAGTGCAGCGGGGTGCCTTTTACCCACATCTGTGAATGGAAGAGGCACTCTCCTTCTTCTGGCTTGTCTGGTTCACCAGGCTAGATCTTGGTGGTAGCAACGGTGGCACTGGGTTCTGCGTCAATGATCCATATTCCCCTTTCTAGTTCTGTCTCATAGTCAGAATCTACATCTGATTCAGAGGCTTTCACTTCGTCCACCAGTGACTTCTATGAGTGACAGTCAGCAGTGTTATGCCAAGGGCTCTTATGGAAGTCACACCACTTCCCGGTATCTTTCTTTGTCTTTCCGGTGTCCTTCTTTGCTTGCGGCTTGTACTGGTTGTTTTGATACTGTCCATCTTTTCTCTGTCCTTTGTTCGGTGGGTTGGGGCCGCCCTTTCCTGGATTTTGTTGTGAGGAGTTCCCAGCCCCAAATTGTCGCATCTTTTGTTTGAGCTTCTGCTCGATTTTGATGGCATATCGGTAGGTCGCGCCCAAGGATGAGATGTCTAGAAATTCCATTTCAGTATGGATGTATCTATGCAGAGCATCGTGATACTTGAGCACCAGATGTCGCTCTGAATCTTTGATACCCAACTTGGTGCGCAAGGTATGGAAGATATTTGTGAAATATGGCACTGCTTGGTCTCTTTCTTGCCGCAGTGTGGTCCATTTGGTATACAGGTCGTCATAACTTCAGACAGGGTAGTATTGTTCCTTAATAGCATCCCTAAAGGATTCCCAGGTGGTTGTGACTGAAAATAATGAGGTTTCCTCTGCTTCCTTTTGCTCACAGAAAGTTTCCCACCAATCTTTGACAAGGGGAACGGCTTTGAGGAGCGCAAAAGTAATATTTTCTCTATTCGAAAATTTATGAACAGAAAAATACCCTTCTAGTAGATTCAACCACTTGTCTACAACATCTTCGTCTATCTGACCTTCAAATATAGGAATATAAAAGTTTATTTGTACCTTGAAGGGGGCGGCGCCTCCGTTCGAAGAAGATGCATCGCCTGTTGGTAGTCGTCGAAGGATTTGCGCGAAACTATCCATCATCTCGTTCCTATGTTGTGTGAGGGCTTCCTCAATCAACAGTTTGAAAGGATCTCATGTCCCATCATCTTTATTTTCTCCTACCATGGGAGGTTGCTTGGGCGTGCGAGAGCTTCTGTCCTCAAGAGAAACAAGCTCGAGACCCAACTCTTTGTACTCCGACCTCGTTGGGGACATGCATTAAGACGACAAGGAGTAGACCGCTCTGATAC
>ML830003.1:75818-93592 GCA_009831015.1 Picea engelmannii | reverse complement strand
TTTCCACCTCCACTATTGTAACTTTGGATAAATGCACCTTGGTCTGAAGTTGTTTGATCAATTCTTCTCGTTGAGTGGCTAATTCTCTATCATCCTGTGAATTCCTTTGAAACTCTTCAATGCTCGCTTGCAGCTGTTGAATTTGATTCTTCTTGTAAGCTCTGATTTGATCAAAATCTTGTTTCATCTTATTTTTTGCACTTTGTTACACAGTCTTTATTTGGTTCTGCAACTGTCTCACTAACAGATTCTTTTGTTTTAGTTGTTCTGCTAGATTCCCTCCTGAACATTGATTCTCCGTGGAAAAATCCCCCAATGAGCCTATCATTTCCATGGCGAAGTCCACCTCATATAAGGATTCTCCATCATACAGCACTCTATGTCTTTTAACAGTGGCACCCTCTCTTTGGTGCGTTCTTCTTTTGACTATAGCCCTCTTATTACTGAAAAAGAAGTCGGAAGGGGGCATTTCTTCAATCGAAATAGGAGTAATATCTTCTATAAACACAACCTCGGCATTTGGGTTTCCCTGACTATATTGTAAAGGTGTTACTGACTTGATAGGGCTACCTATCTCAGTGGATGGTTGTTGCCCTGCTTTGTTAGTGGTCGATCTATCTAGTTTGGATGGTGGTGTTTCATGTCCCTTCTTTAACAAAGCTTCAATTTGAGCTTTAGTTTGATTACTAGGTGAACTTGGTAATGTGGTGTATGTTTTCTGTGTCAAAACAACAGTGTTCTCCAAACTCTTCTGAGTGTCTTGTCCACTGGAAGTGCATGCTTCTAAACCTTGAGTCTCAATTTCTTGTGTAGACAGAGGTGTCTAGGTTTCTCCCTGCAAGACTTTAGGTAAGTTATTTCTTCTATGTATTTGGAAACTGTAGAACTTGGCTAATTTATCTGGAGCCAAAGTTTGGACTCGGCTCAACACCTTCTGGTATGACCTTACTCCCCAGAATATTTCATCTTGTGGGGAATCTTCATGTTCATATCGCTTCAAATTGTATAGGGCTAGGTGGTTTGATATGATCTTGTGAGGATCATGCTTCTTGAATTCAATATCCACCATCTTAATGTCTTCTAGGGTCACGGCCTCCACTTTCGAGTGGCCAAAATCAAACAATAAGAACATACCAATTTGTAAAGGGAAGGTCAGCCATACCTTCTTCTGCGCTACTTTTAATTCCTTGTTGATTCCTCCAGCTACATTTTGATTGGATATGTCTCGTCACACCAGCCGATCTGGTAGAAACTTCGGTAAAGTGTGTGGGGGAACAGAACACCCAAAAACCCTGATATAGGAGAAATGCTCCTCAATGTACTAGTCCGCTACTTTTGCTAGATTGGTCACAATCTTGTCTGAAATCCTAGGGGGTGGGAAACCATAGAGATCAATATGCATCGGCACCACCGCATATTTGCAGATTTCATAGAATAAATCTTTTACTTTATCCTCCCACAGCTTGGAATGATATAAATGTATGGGCTCATCATTGGTCGGAGTCCAACTCCAGCACATCAAAGGAAATGGCGTCATGAAACAAATGGCATCCATAATGTACGTCAACATGTAGAAAGGGCCATGTTTCCATTTGGATTTTAACGACTGATATTCAGTGATTTCCTTGGCCAAATTGTCTCATAATATCTTGGCCCAATTGAAAGAAAAAACTTCTGCAACCTCATGCATGATTGGTACCCATGATAACTGGAAGTGAGCAGCGGTTTCTTTCTCGAAAAGTCTACATAGCATCATGGCCACATACATCATATGGGCGTCTAATGATGCAGTGGCATACACACCATGGGTGTCTGCTCTGAACTTCTCAGGGCGTGCCCACCAATTCTTGATTAAGTCAAGGTAATTCTTTACACATTGTGTGCATTATTCTTCATCGAACTGTGTTAAGAAAGCGACATTGTAACTGTATTTGAAAAATGGAGATAATTTTTACATCACCTGAATATGTTCTAGTCGAAAAGACCCAACAACGACTTTCTGTGAATTGTTTATGCTCCTGGTTGAGACGTCCACATTCTCCAGGGCCCAGCATATCATGTCGTTATAAGGCATCAGTCTCAGCCATGTGGTTATTTTATGCAACTCTAATTAAGCTATGTATTTGAGCTCCATCGCCTGAGTTTCGATCACCTCATAGCTTGAATCTTTTGGGCAGTTAATCAGCTTGTATTGCAGGATATCAAATACCTGCGTCCAAGTTTTCATGGTATCTACAGCTCTTGGCGATGTTTTTGAGAGGACGTCTATGTTCTGGCTCATGCCTTCACCAGCCTCTTTAGCCACTTTCCGCGAAGCCATGATAGTAGTAATCTTACAACTACATTATCTGTTATAGGGAAACTCATAAACTTCTTAGTCTGTTAAATCTTGTTGTTCTATGAAAACGTAAATGGAATTCAAACTTCAATATCTTTTTCATCTCAGGTGTATCAATTTATGAATACCTTTACTGACAATGTATTTGTTAGCTTTAATGGAAAAATCTAGGCGGTGATCTACGGTCTTATTCAAAATCATTGCCATTGAGATGTAATTAATGCCATTAATATTTGGGGGTTCACAACCGAGAGCTTGGATAAATAAGATTTGAAACTTTCTAAAATTATGTTTAGCGAAAACTCAATTGCGAGCTAATCTTGTTTAACCCATTAATTAACTGTGTTTATCGTTAAGTGCTTTTTGGGTTCTAGGACTTCGGGACTTTGAGAGTAGCTCTAGCTAAGATTTCTGAAACTCGAAATTGCAAAGTGATTAATCATTGGCTAATTGTCTTTAATATTTAATTAACCCTGCTTAGTGTTTACGGTATTTTGGGAGTTCAAACTTCATGAATCTAGAGTGTGATGAATGGTGAATATCCGAACTCTAGATCCACGAAGCTTACTATTTAACTTTTAATTGGGGTACAGCTTTTAGATGTTTGCGGTTTCGTGCGTCATCAAATTAAATTTATTACCTTTTCGATGGGCCATTACCCATAATGATGTGTCAAAGCTTATTTAGGTACACGTGCATTGGGACTAGGATCCTTAGAACACTTTCGGACATCGAGACATTGGAGTTATTATATGGTGAGACGCTCGAGGCGTGAAACTCTGAAGCAGTATCTAGAAGTTTGACCTCCTTAACAATCAGGCGGCTCCAAAAACTCGAGGAAAAAAGGGGTCGTTCGATCGACGGGGAAGCTTAATCGACGATGGGCCTTGCACGCGCCTTAAGGATTTAAAATTTTAAAAGTGTTCCAACAATGAGGATGTTGCTTATTTGGATGCTTGGATTTATCGTTAAGTTGGGCCATTAAGGATTTATTAAATGTACTTGCAATGTTGATCACTCTAAGATGCAAGATTTTATCTTACTCTATAATCAGAGAATCACAAAAAGACTCAAAAGAGGGTTTTGTGTATGGATCCCCTAGAGCTTATTTGGTTGAGTAAAAGGTAGATGAAAAAATAGAATATGCATTACCAAGCTCAGCAAGAATAACATATATGCATTGGTCATCCTTCATATCTATATTAGAGTCTTGAAGTAAAAGTCTAAGTGTTTTGAACTTCGATAAATAATTTTCAATGTAAGGGAAATCATCAGGATTTAAAGACATTAATCGATTTCAAGCTAGTGGGATTGAATCATGTTATGTTTACCAAATAACTTTTCTAATTTATCCCAAACTTCATTTGGGTCATCAATTCCTTGAAGGTGAAACCATAAATTAGGACAGACGGGCATCCTGATTAATCCATGTTCTTCATCATTTTTATTATCCCATTTAGATTCATTTTCAGCATCAATGGGGGCTTTTTCTTTTCCCAATGCAATCTAGTAAATCATTTACTTCATATTGCATCCTCTATATGGGATTTCCATGAAAAGTAGTTGTTACTAGTAAGAAAAATATCACTTGGGGTAGTCATATCAAAATTTTCAAGTAATATGGATTCAAAATATTAAATGGACTATCTGGATGAAAAGTTCTCAAAAAATAGGCAATTTCATAAAAACAACACAAAAAATGGACTTCGGATGCGAAAGTTTTGTTAGTTTTTTAAAAGGCATAAAAAGTAACCAAAATGCCACATGGTAGGTAGAAGGTGGCTCATGTGGTAGTGGATGCACAATGAGGTTGTTGAGTAGAAACATTTACCTTCCTTCTCTAACTTTGTTTGTAAGATTATTTTTACAAATAATTTATAGTGACCCACTTTTGCAATGAAGTTATTTTATAAATTAAAGTTGCATGAAAAAGGTAACTTAAAAATATATATATTAAAGTTACTTTATAGTGATTATTATATGGTGATTCACTTTTATAAAAGCACTTTATAATAAAGTTATGAGATAACTAAAGGTTACATGAACTTTTTCAAAAAGTAACTTAAAACAAGATAGACTTGAACTCAAGACCTCTTATTTAATAAAATAAAATTCAGCCAAGTGAGCTAATATTAAATACATAGTAAATGTTATGAAGGAGACAAATTTCTTTTAATTTTTTTCGCAAAGTGTGTACTTACTGCAAAACCCTTGTTTTTTCCTCCAAAAAACTTCAACACGGTCTCTCACACACAAAAAAAGTAAAATTTCCAAAACTTTGTTATAATGGGGTTAGGTATTGGTTATATTGTGCGAAAAATTCAAGATTTCCCTCTGTTTCTAATTTGTTGAACTCACATCAAACATAGAGGAAAGAGCATACTCAAAAAAGAAAACATTTTTTTCTATATTTTTTATTTTTTGAGATCACTTAGAGCACACGGCAAGAGCATACACAAACAAAAAAGAGTAGCACCAGAACTATAAACCAAAAAAATGAAATATTAACTCTGTAAAAAAAAATTAAGGGATGTAATAAAATTTTATACCTTTGTATGTTATAACCCAAGGGGGCATATATAGGGTTAAATGTATATGATATGACCCCAAGGGGGGGCATATATGCGGATAAATGTAAATTTAATGTGTAAATATATATGTAATAGGGTCAGTTTAATAATAAAGGGACCTCATGTGTAGGTGTAAATAGGTATATATAGAGATCATGTATTCATTATTGAGGAGATGTGAATTGTAATGTATGACTGTAATTGGGTATTTGGAGGAGTTTCTCCAATTCTTTAAGGAGTTATTGTGTAAATTATCTCTTTTATCTATATTAGAATTGTGTTCCACACTCACATTGTTGTACATGGTGTGTAACTATGTTTTGTTATAATATTTTAAGCATTTGGTTCATAGCATTTGGTATTAGAGCATCGATCCTAGGGTTTTTTTTCTTCAAGCAAGTCATTTTAGCATTTTCACTATACCTCTTTTTTTGGGATGATTCAGACAACAAAACTTGGAATTATTTTAGAAAACATATCAAAGTATCTATGATACAATTTATTCTTCTGGTTCATTATAGTTTCAGAGATATAGTCTATGGAAGATAGGGTTTTTTACTCATCCTAAATTCAGTTTTAAACAAGTCATCTTGGGATTTTCTCTAAACATTTTTTTGCAATGATTCATATAGAAAAACTTGGAATTTATTTAAAATACATATCAAGGTATCTATGGTACAAATTTTAGCTTCTAGGTCGTTACACTTTCTTATATATACCCTGTGGAAGATAGGGATTTTAACTAGTCCTATAACTAGTCTCAAACAAGTGTTTTGGGTAAAACAGACATATCTTCTTTACAAAGGGCACAAATTCAGTAAAACCAGTTGCATTTGAAAGAGAACATTCCATATTATTTCTGGTACAATTTTCATAATCATGTATTAAATATTGAACACATGGCATTATGTACAAGTTTGTTCTCTAGAAAAGACAAAAAAATAGCAAGGTTAGGAAAATTACCATAACTTTCACTTGGAACATCAAATTTTGGTCAGACCTGTGGCATTGTAGAGAATACATATCATAGTACTACATGCTAAAATTTTAGACTCGGAGGGGCCAAAATTTCATAAATACATCAAAAGGAAGGTCATCCAAAAGGACAGAGTCCAAATCATGGTTTCAAAGGTATGTTCACTTAAAACTATCATAACTTTTGATTGGGATGTATGATTGAGATTATTCAAATGGCATTGGAAAGAGGAAACATAGGATAATATGTTTTAAACATAATGATAACCATTTTGGATATTATTTTCAATGTATTTATGTTTTAAGTTGAGGATTGTGGTTATACCTCACTTAAGAATCAATGGAAATACCTAGATTTACAGGAGATGAAGATAATGATGAAATCAATCTCGTGGAATGGTTGAGTATGGTAAAATAATATTGTAAGACTCATTTTTGTGTAAGAATTAAGTTTGACGGTGAAGCTTGCAAGTGGTGGGATATCCTTGATGAAGGTTCTAGATTCTCCTGCACATGGGAAAAGTTTGAAAAACTCTTCTCAAATAAATGGATCAAGATTACAAACAAGGAGGAGATGTATAAATTCAAGAGGATTTAAAAGAAGCAAAAGAATAGATCAGGAAGAAGGGTGATGAGCTATCTAAGATATGAGACCTTAATGAAGCACTTGTTAAAGAAGTTCAAAAATTAAAATAGGGAATTAATAGTATAGGGAAGTGGGAAAAGGACGAGGCAAGGGAAGAACTGAAAAATAAAGATGAAGAAATATGTAGATTATGAAACCATGATAAAAAAATATTGGATGAGGTTAAGAGATTTAAATAAAAAGAAAAAGCATTGTCAAAATGATGCAAAGGCATCATTTAATTCTTTGATTTTGTCTTGTTGACTTCTAGAAAGTCTAGTTTGTTTGATTGAGTGGTGAGTTGTATGTGTAATAAATGGCTTTGTTTCCAGATTTACCTTGAGATCATCCGAAGGATTGAGAGCTATCTATTGAAGTGATGTAATAGCTCAAATCATGTGTTTAGTTAGTAGATCATAAAATAAGGGTCAGTTTGATTTATTACTCTAAATAGATTGTGAGATCCTATTTTATGGGACTTGTGAGATTGTTAAATTATATAAAAGACCCAAAATCAAGTCTTGTTTGAGGGGATTTTGAGAGATGTCGAAGGATTTGATTTTAATAGAAAAGATGTTATGAATTTAATCCTCTATGTATATATTTCTTCTCATTCCCATCATATTCATTTTTTGTGTCATTTGTATAGAATGTAATCCTCATCATGTGATGAGTTAGATTATGTGACAATTACATCTCTTTGTATTCAATTTATAAATCAATGATTTAGTGTAGTATGGGTGCATTGCAAATAATGGTGAGTTAATATATCAGGTTTTATTTGCTTTAAGTCACAAGGATATGCTACATCAAGCTTCAGTGAATGCCCTTGTGATTATCATGACCAATTTGGAAATCGATTGGATTTGGTAATCAGTGTGTTGAACATTGGAAGAGACAACACCTTTGAAATTTTCAGAAATCGAGTTTAATAGTTGGGAAATAGTGTTGAATGGGTTACTGAGATCGATTTCAATGACATCGTGGAAATTTGGCTACCACGGTTCCATTCCTATGACACCTATGTAAATATGGTAATTTTTATATCCAATTATTATAGGGCGCATTTCCAATGAAAGAGATTTGTGTATACACTGTTCCATAAATTAAATGTTAGTACAACTTTATGAATGAATTTACAATTCAAGAAATAAGCCTAGAAATAGAAATAAGGAATTCTCTTTTTGGAGATAGAGTTGAAACTGTTGGATTACTGGGAGGGGGGGTAAATCAGTGATAGAGAAATTTAATCATTTTTAACCATATAATCCAAGTGTTATATCAATGAAGCATTATCATCCAATAACTGCAGAGTAAATAAGCAATGAACAAATGAACAATCATACACATACACAATACACCAGTGTTTACTTGGAAACCCAAAGTGGGAGAAAACCACAGAATGATTTTTCTTATATGTCTTGAATAATTACATTCATTGGAAGCACCAACTTCCTTTGTTTTCCAACTGCAACTGGAAGGAGGCTCCAACCCCCTAGTTTCTCGGGATACAACCTGAGGGAAGCTCCAACTCCCCAATTCTCTAGCTACAACCAAAAGGAGGCTACAACCCCCTATGTTCTTCGGCTACAACCGGAAGGTGGCTACAACCACCTGTCCTTGCCCCGTCCAACCACCCTGAAGTAGAAGTAGAATGATGGAACCACTGTCACACTATCACTGTAAGATATATCATTGTAAACCTATACCAATAAACCTGAACTATGCATCAACCATGCATCAACCTGTACCTCAACCTATAATGAACCTGTACCATAAAAAAGTGCATCAACCATGCACCAACCTGTACCTCAACCTGTAATCAACCTGTACCATAAACAAGTGAATCAACCATGCACCAACCTGTACCAAACAACCTGTAATCAACCTGTACCATAAAAAAGTGCATCCAACCATGCACCAACCAATACCAATCATGTTTCAACTACTCATCAACTATGACTCGTCAATATGTACCAACATCATCAACTATACACCTCATGTATGTGTCAACTCATCAACTGCTTGTTTCAACCATGTACCCATCATGTACCTTAACCAAAAGCCCTCATCAATTTCATCATCCAAATATGATTTGTAACTCTGTAATAGAACTGGTGTATATTATCACATACCTGCAAACCTTCCTTAACTTTAACAACAAAAGACTATCATTTTCATCAAACTTTTCTTTAGTCTCACATGACTAGTTTTGGATTAGTCAACAACCCTAACTTGAAATAATCATAACTTTGTACCTGTAATGAATAAATATATGAAACTGATACCTAATGTTCTTTAGTGTGTTTTATGCAATTATTCCAGGTTTCACTACTTGAAACCTCTCATAAAAGGAATTATAGAAAAAATGGCATACTTTGTTGAATTCTTTCTTATTCTAGAGAGCGACCTTGTAGAGCGTTTCCCGCACAGAATATTTTTTGAATTGATCTGAAACCGTTACACATTATACTACAGAATCTACTCTAACCAACACATTTTTTCTTACTGAATTTGGATCTATTATGGAGAAGTTATGACATTTTTACCCGAAACACTTGTTTTAGACTAGTTTCAGGACTAGCCACAAACCCTATTTTCCACGGAGTGTAACTCCAAAAATACAATGAACCATAGGATGAATTTTTTACCATAGATACTTGGATATTTTTTCTCAATGGCATAGAAATTTCACTATCTGGAGCATTCTAGAAAAAAAATTATTGCAAAAATGGTGAGATGACGTGTAAATAACATACCTTAGAAAGCATCATTAAAATAATTTATCCTTCCTTGAATTCCGGCCTTCTTTTCTTCACCTTCCCTCAGAAATTCAGATTATATATCCTTTGGTTACCTCAGAAACCTATAGATATTCAATATGCTCAAGTGTGATATAAAATGAGAGATCCTTTCCTCTTGTTTATACTCACCAAGTAGCTTCCTTAAAAACATCTTCTAGGTCACTTTGCCCACTTTCCTTATTTTAGGGTTAACCCACTTCTAATTTCTCCATTAAATTTATTATTTAAATAATTTATTTTTTATTCACCTTAAATTATATTACACTCATCACTTCACTTTATTATTTACCTTCTAAAATCCCTTAAACCACTTTGACTACTTTGACCTTTTGGGGCTTCTAGATGACATGTGAGGGTCCTCCAACTTCGTATGGCCATAACTCTCAAACTGTGAGGAGTTATGTGATGTTCCACATACCACCAGAAATGGCATGACATGTACTATCCATATAGAATAGTATTACCTAAAAATATATCAAAACCCATACCGTTATCCATCAAACAAATTTGGGTCCATTACCCAAACTTGGGTTCTACAACTTCTCATGGCCATAACTCTCCAACCGTGAGGAGTTATGCGACGTTCCACATACCACCAAAAATGGAATGAAACGAATTATCAATATAGGATAGTTTCACTAACAAATTCACTAAACTTCATCTCATTATTCCACAAATAAGCATGGGTTCTCTAACCATATTTATAGGATAACTCAATCCGCAAAGCGTCTTCCCGTGAGGGATTTCACCATAAGGGGACCACTTTGGAGTTCATCCATTTGTACTTATTATCAACCATGACAAGATAATAATGAGTCATCAAACAAACTTGGGTACATTACCCAGACCTTTGTGCTACCGGGCTTTCTTCAAGGGTTGACATCAATAAAAACCAACCTTAATCAACAATCTCCCCCTTTAGCATTGATGGCAACACTCTGATACAATATTGAAATCATATCACTCATGCTTCTCCTGGAACCATGCCTCTGTCCTCTGTATTTGATAAATATTCTCCCCCTAGACCCATGCCTCTATCCTCTGCATCTGATAAATCTCTCCCCCTTTGTCATCAATGGCAAAGGTATCTTTCCATCTGGGGCTGCTCCCCCTAACTGAACTGTCCTCTTATGGTGCTTCCTCGTGTAAATATAAGAAATATAAGATAAGCATTCAAATAAGCATTCATTTTGGAGTAAAAATAACTACAAGTCTCTGGCGAAGATATTCAAAGGCTTTTCGTGGAAGTGTTTTGTAAAGATGTCTGCCACTTGTTCTTTTGTTCCCACATACTCAACTCTGATGTTCTTTTTTGCAACCTGCTCCCGTAGAAAGTGATACTTTATTGAAATGTGCTTCGTCTTGGAGTGCATCACCGAGTTCTTTGAGATAATGATGGCACTTGTATTATCACAATATATTGGAATGGGCTCATCATACTCAACCTGTATATCTGTCAGAGTTTGTTTAATCCAAAGAACCTGTGTACAGCATGACGTTGTTGCAATATACTCTACCTCGGTTGTATATAAAGATATTGATGATTGTTTCTTGCATATCCATGATACTAAACACTCACCCAAGTAGAAATCTTCTCCACTCGTGCTTCGTCGATCATCAATCCAACCTGCCCAATCTGCATATGTGTAGGCAATAAGTGATAGATCCTTTCCTTTTGGATACCATAATCCAAACTCTTATGTTCCTTTGAGATATCTGAAAATCCTCTTCACTGCTAATGCATGTGACTCCTTTGGTGCTGCTTGAAATCGTGCCACATGTCCAACTGCCTGCATTACATCTAGCCTGGATGTTTTCACATATAGTAGGTTGCAAATCATTGACCTATATTGCCTTTGATCTGTAGACTTCGAAGCATCATCTTTTCTCAACTTGCAACTGGTTTCCATGGGAGTGATAATTGGTTTGCAATCTTCCATTCTGAACCTCTTTAGCATTTCTATGATATACTTGGTTTGAGAAATAAAAATTTCTTGGTTGCTTTGATGTATATGAAGTCCCAAAAAGAATGATAGTTCTCCAAGTAACGACATTTCAAATTCATTATGTATATCTTTTGCAAATTTTTGGCTTAACCTGTCATCATCACTACCAAAAATAATATCATCAACATAAACTTCAATTAATAAAATATTACCTTGACTTACCTTGATGTAGAGGTTGTTGTTTGCACTTCCTTTTCTGAACCATGTCTGCTACAGATACTTATCCAGTCTAAAGTACCATGCTCTAGGGGCATGTTTTAGACCATACAAGGCCTTCTTTTAATTTACACACATAATTTGTGTTCTATGACAACTAAAATCCACCTGGTTGTTCAATGTAGACTTTTTCTTCAAGATCCTAATTCAGAAAAGTTGATTTTACATCCATCTGATATACTTTAACATTTTTGGAGCATGCATAGGCTAAAAGAAAACAGATTGCTTCCATTCTAGAAACTGGGGCAAATGTCTCTTCAAAATTGATTCATTCCATCTGTGCATATCATTTACATACCAATCTAGCTTTGTTCCTTGTAACTTGTCCATATTCATTTAATTTATTCCCGAAAACCCATTTTGTGCCGATCACATTCTTATTCTTTGGTCTTGGAACCAATTCCCAAGTTTCATTTTTCTCTATTTGATACAATTCTTCATCCATGGCCTTATTCCAAAATTCATCCTTGTTGGCTTCTTCAAAATAGTTTGGTTCAATTGTAGATAAGAGTGTTGGGTGTGTTTGTTCCGGTGAACGGATTCTTCTTCTAGTCTCAACTTCTGCATCATTGTTTTCGATAATCTGATCTGAAGGATGATTCTTCTGTACTCATTTATTGGGTGTCTTTGGAGACACTTGTTGAACTTGCTCTTCTATTTCTGTCGGATTATCTTCATATTCATCTTCTACTTCCTTTTCATCTTTTGTTTCTTCTTCGAAAGTTTGTTCCATTGATTCATTTTCTTCTTCCTTTGATTATGGTCTATCTGTTTCATTAATTGTTACGTTGATGCTTTCCACAATTTTTGTTTCAGATTGTAACACTTGTATGCTTTCCTTGTACTTGAGTAACCAACAAGTACTCCTTTTTCCACACGAGAGTCAAACTTTCCCATTCTGCCATCTTCTATTTTGATGTAGCATTTGCTTCCAAAAACTCTAAAGTGCTTCACATTTGTTGGTCTTCCTTTCCATAGTTCGTAGGGAGTTTTGTCAGTTTTTTTTCTAAGCATTACTCTATTTTGAATGTGAATTGTTGTATGCACTGCCTGTGTCCAAAAAATATCTGTCAATTTGTAATCCATTAGCATTGTTTGAGCCATTTTCTGTATAATTATCATCCATTACGATAATGTTCATTTGTCTCTAAACCAATCTATGAATCCATGCTCTCATCCACTATCATATATCTATCCAAACCTGTTAAGTGTTCTTATGAATCCATCTATGTCCATATTGTCCAAGACTTTACTTGTGCAACTGTCCATAATGCTAACCCATTTATCATTATACTATCAAACTGTACTTCTACTAACTGATTTCTCTGAATATGTCTTCTTAAACTTTGCAAGCTGCTCGAAGGATGGTTCTTTGGTTTGTCACATCTATCATATTACTTGGGAGTCTCTAAGTCGGACGGCTCAGAACAATTCTTGCTCTGATGTGTATTCATCATCATCTTCATTGGTAGATTCATCATCATCTTCATGGGTAGATTCATTATCTCTCTGAGTTCTGACTTCTTTCTTTCTATCTGTGGATTCACCTTTCACTACGATGCCTGAAATTACAATCTCTTGAACCTGTTCTGTATTTACTTGCCCTTCCTTTCTTTCAGTTATTTTCCAAACCTTTATGTATCTGACATCTTTCTTTTTCTCTGTAGAATTTTCTTCATCTCATTTTATTGCCAATCTTGCGATCTCTGGTACCTGGTCTTTGTTCACCTATTCTTCCTATTTTCTTATCCATACTTTCTTATATCTGATATCAGTATTCTATTTCATGGAAGTATCGATCATGCTTCTACAATCACTGACTATGTGTCCATAGTTATGAAATTTGTAACACTCAATGTTACATGCGGCCACATAGGCACTTCTTGCTTGAATATTTCTTTTATAATCCCTGCAATCTGCAACCTTATGTCCAAAGTTAGTACAATAAAAACAATGACCATAAAATAAATTTGCATACCTCGGAGTGAATGATCTTCTTTGTGGCGTAGTCCTTCTAAATTTTTGTCTTGACTAATCATGATCATGATTGAAGCTTCTTTGTGGCTTGAACATGGATGGTCTCCTTGAAGATGTATCTTCAATAGTTTTCCTAGATTCTGGTTGACCATGATTCCTTCCTTTGAGTACTTTTTCATAACTCTTTCTATTTTCTTCATTCTTCTTTTCTAACAACCTAGAGTGCTTCTCTTCATTCTCTATAACGGATGTGGATGTTTTTGTCTCTTCAACGTTCTTGTTGAGCTTGATGATTTTACTTCTCAATGTGACAACTTTTTCTTCAAGCTTCTGAACCTCTTCTTCTTTCTTAGTTATCTGAGACTTTGTGACTTCTTCTATTCTTTTTGTTTCTTCAAGATGAATTTTAAATGTGATTATTTCTTCTTCAAGTCCTTTCTCTTCTTGATCCGTCGGGATTTTTCGAATGACTTATGGTTGAGTTTTTATTTGCATGCATTAATTAACCATTGAGAAACTTAGTGAAAGAGCGAGAAAAGAGAATGAATTATACAGCCATAGACATATATGCAAATTTGAAATGTAATGAAAAGCAGCAAACCATAATACACAGGTTGATAACGGAGTTCGACACAACTTTGCCTACGTCTCCGGGCCTTTTCTCTGTGAGGGAGGCTTCTTTATTTCTGTTTGAAAGCTTAATAGTACATCTTTACAATGTCGAATGGCTTCTAGACTAATCTGGTCATGTTTGCCCAGATCTCTAGAATCTTGCACAACTTACGGCACCTCAAACGGATGTCCCGAGCTCTCAGAAATCGTCCAACAGCATCTCCTCCTCAACAGCTTCCCTACCTCAAACAGGCTTGACTTGGCTTTGCCTCAGCATCTCTGCTCTCCAAAACCGTCCAAAAGTTGTCCAAAAACTTCTCCTTGGCCTCAAAATGGCCTTGGTTAAATAGTGGGAAAGTTGGTTTCTCATCCCCAACTTCCTCCCCAAAAATTAGGCTCTAAAAAATCCCAATAACTCCCAATTACATTAAAAAAATGGGCTAATTACATTTAAATTAATCAAAAAGTGGTTGAAAACCCACTTTTAACTATAAATTGGTTAAATAATGGGCTAAGCCCCTTAGCCTGGGCGCGCACCCCCCTTTAAAAGGTCATATGAGCATCATAGGGCCAAGCACTAGCCCTACGGGCTAAGTGCTGGCCCTTAGCCCTCGCGCATTAACACCTGGTCGCATGGTCTTTTGCATGAAACCGTGGGTCAAACATATTGTAATAACCGTTTCAAAACAAAACGCGTGTATAACGGTCATATGGTATGTAATGGAACCCGCGCTAACCGTTGTGGTAACCACCGCGCTCCATATAACCACGCATATACACGGTCCATTGTACCGACCCCCGCGCTCCCAGTCGTATCGGAAGGTCATGTGGTGTGGCATATGCGCCGAGGGCTGGGGCTAGGCCCCAGCCCTTTTACCGCCCGTTCGAACCTTTAACCAAATTCAAAACCAATTTTCGTCATTTACATTACAAGAACCACCTGTCGACCATATGGTTAGCCCATTCCGTTAAATCGTTTGCTCCCGGGAGGTCACGGGTTCGACCCCGGGCCAAACCAAAACAACTTTTATATAATAAACCAACAAGCCAATCAAACGGTGCCACGTGGCAGCCCTTGACTGGGCCACGTGGCACCTTTACAACCAATCAAACTATGACACGTGTCATCTGATGATTGGCCCATGTGCTAGCCACGCGTCATCTATCGTACTGCCATGTCATCCTTGCTGTACGCCCAGTCAGCTTGCCACGTCAGCGCCACGTCAGAAGCTGTACGGTCCAGTCATCCATGCCACGTCATCCTCCGTACGCCACATCATTCGAGCCATGTAGGTTGCTAACGTCATCTCGTGCCACGTGTCACCCTTCCAGTGGTGACATGTGTCACCTCAGGATTGGTCCAGCTGTATGCCCAAAACGCCAAAACTGATTGACACGTGTCACTGTCGAAGGCTGCCATGTGTCTTGTACGGACCTGCCACGTATCATCCCTTGGTGCTGCCACGTCACCTGTACGGACCTGCCACGTGTCGTCCCCTGGTGCTGCCACATCACCTGTACAGACCTGCCATGTGTCATCGTACGGACTAACACGTGTCTTGTACGGACTGTACGGACAGGTACAGTCAGCATCCAAAATTTTGCATGTTTGTCTTGGCGGACAGAATGCGATATCTTCTTCATACGGACTCTGTTTGACAAAAAAATTATACCACCGGAATCAGGAAGACGAGCCGGACGCAATGGTGTTGGTTTCGTCAGATTCCGAGCACTTTCATTTTTGAGCATTTTTCATGCCCTGACAGGCTTCTGAATCCGATTTCGGATCACACCTCCCAACAATAAGACCTTTTGGTCCCCAAAAGGTTACTGACCAATCGATAAGCTCGGTATAGGCCACCCGGCTTGTGCTTTGTCTCTGAAAGATGATTACATCAGGGGAAACAAAACACAATGAAGCTAAGACATCCACTTCTGGCAGAACCAAGTGACTGCTTTCCTTCCTTCACGGTGTTCTTCTTGCTTCGCTGGTAATCCTTCCTCCTTCGTGGGTGCATGCAAAATCCTTTTTCCCTTCTTTGGATGAAGCTCTAGATTAAGCTTCCAACAGCTAGCCTCTTGATGTCCACTCTTGCTGCAAAACGTACAACGAGTTTTTGGCATCCAGACTTGCTTAACCTTCTCCTTCTTCCGTTGTGGAATTGAGCCTTTACGTCGTGTTTCCTTCTTGGAGGACATAGGTTTCCTGTACAAAGTTTGTCTCTTCCAACACTTGGAAACACAATGCTTAGGTGAAAGACAATAAGTACATGGATAAAGTTTCCACAAGTTCCGGTTTACTTGATTATGCTTGTTATAATCAAAAGGAGAATTAACAAAAACATGACCATTAT
Organism: Picea engelmannii; assembly: GCA_009831015.1. Lineage (NCBI taxonomy): Eukaryota > Viridiplantae > Streptophyta > Pinopsida > Pinales > Pinaceae > Picea > Picea engelmannii. The sequence continues at coordinate 77,115 of ML830003.1, read as the reverse complement.
ACCTTCCATGTTGATCTTCACTTTTCTTTGGAGATGACTTGCATTCACTACTGCAATCCTGAAGTGATGTGCCATTTCCTTTTGTGAAGTGTTCTTGCAATGTCTTAAGTTGGCCATTTGAAGCATTACTTGCTTCCGAATTTTTGGAACCCATCTTGGAAGACTCTCCAAGGTCCCCTCTTTCATATCCCAATCCTAAGTATCGAGGCCTTTCCTCAACCTCAATAGGGTTTACAATGCCTTGACCTCTACGTCCAAGGCCCTTTCCTTTTTCATAACCCATCTTGGTTAATATTCTCAAACCTACACCTTTTGTGTGTTTTTCGAATTCACCAAAACCAACTTGATGAGAATGAGTAAAATTTAATGAGAAACCTTCACTGCATACCTCAGATATTTTGTCTGAAACAGATGTAGAAGGCACTTCCTTCAATACTTATTTTCCTTTGTTGTTCTTTGAAGCTTTCACTTGAACCGTGCTCTTTCGTTCCAAGTAATCTTCATACAACACCTTCACCATCTCGGCCATGGCAAACACCGAATCTCTGAACTCCTTCTCGTCTTGAGAAAGTCCTCCTATAGATGCCATTTTCCACCTTGAGATGTGCTCTTCCCTGGATAACATGCAAAACTCAATTCCAAACGTCAACTAGCTCTGATACCACTTGATCCGTCAGAATTTTTCGAATGACTTATGGTTGAGTTTTTATTTGCATGCATTAATTAACCATTGAGAAACTTAGCGAAAGAACGAGAAAAGAGAATGAATTATACAGCCATAGACATATATGCAAATCTGAAATGCAATGAAAAGCAGCAAACCATAATACACAGGTTGATAACGGAGTTCGGCACAACTTTGCCTACGTCTCCGGGCCTTTTCTTTGTGAGGGAGGCTTCTTTATTTCTGTTCGAAAGCTTAATAGTACATCTTTACAATGCCGAATGGCTTCTAGACTGATCTGTTCATGTTCGCCCAGATCTCTAGAATCTTGCACAACTTACGGCACCTCGAACGGATGTCCCGAGCTCTCAGAAATTGTCTGACAACATCTCCTCCTCAACAGCTTCCCTGCCTCAAACTGGCTTGACTTGGCTTTGCCTCAGCATCTCTGCTCTCCAAAACCGTCCAAAAGCTATCCAAAAACTTCTCCTTGGCCTCAAAATGGCCTTGGTTAAATAGTGGGAAAGTTGGTTTCTCATCCCCAACTTCCTCCCCAAAAATTAGGCTCTAAAAAAGCCCAATAACTCCCAATTACATTAAAAAAATGGGCTAATTACATTTAAATTAATCAAA
>ML830003.1:36647-66906 GCA_009831015.1 Picea engelmannii | reverse complement strand
AGAAGGCACTTCCTTCAATGCTTCTTTTCCTTTGTTGTTCTTTGAAGCTTTCACTTGAACCGTGCTCTTTCGTTCCAAGTAATCTTCATACAACACCTTCACCATCTCGGCCATGGAAAACACCGAATCTCTGAACTCCTTCTCGTCTTGAGAAAGTCCTCCTGTAGATGCCATTTTCCTCCTTGAGATGTGCTCTTCCCTGGTTAACATGCAAAACTCAATTCTAAACGTCAACTAGCTCTGATACCACTTGATCCGTCAAGATTTTTCGAATGACTTATGGTTGAGTTTTTATTTGCATGCATTAATTAACCATTGAGAAACTTAGCGAAAGAATGAGAAAAGAGAATGAATTATACAGCCATAGACATATATGCAAATCTAAAATGCAATGAAAAGAAGCAAACCATAATACACAGGTTGATAACGGAGTTCGGCACAACTTTGCCTACGTCTCCGGGCCTTTTCTCTGTGAGGGAGGCTTCTTTATTTCTGTTCGAAAGCTTAATAGTACATCTTTACAATGCCGAATGGCTTCTAGACTGATCTGGTCATGTTCGCCCAGATCTCTAGAATCTTGCACAACTTACGGCACCTCGAACGGATGTCCCGAGCTCTCAGAAATCGTCCGACAGCATCTCCTCCTCAACAGCTTCCCTGCCTCAAACTGGCTTGACTTGGCTTTGCCTCAGCATCTCTGCTCTCCAAAACCATCCAAAAACTTCTCCTTGGCCTCAAAATGGCCTTGGTTAAATAGTGGGAAAGTTGGTTTCTCATCCCCAACTTCCTCCCCAAAAATTAGGCTCTAAAAAAGCCCAATAACTCCCAATTACATTAAAAAAATGGGCTAATTACATTTAAATTAATCAAAAAGTGGTTGAAAACCCACTTTTAACTATAAATTGGTTAAATAATGGGCTTTGCCCCTTAGCCTGGGCGCGCGCCCCTCTTTAAACGGTCATATGACCATCATAGGGCCAAGCGCTAGCCCTACGGGCTAAGCGCTGGCCCCTAGCCCTCGCGCATTAACACCTGGTCGCATGGTCTTTTGCATGAAACTGTGGGTCAAACATATTGTAATAACCGTTTCAAAACAAAACGCGCGTATAACGGTCATATGGTATGTAATGGAACCCGCGCTAACCGTTGTGGTAACCGCCGCGCTCCATATAACCGCGCATATACACGGTCCATTGTACCGACCCCCGCACTCCTGGTCGTATCAGGCGGTCATGTGGTTTGGCGTATGCGCCGAGGGCAGGGGCTAGGCCCCGGCCCTTTTACCGTCCATTCAAACCTTTAACCAAATTCAGAACCAATTTTCGCCGTTTACATTACAAGAACCACCTGCCGACCATATGGTTAGCCCATTCCGTTAAATCGTTCGCTCCCGGGAGGTCACGGGTTCGACCCCCGGCCGAGCCAAAACAACTTTTATATAATAAACCAACGAGCCAATCAAACGGTGCCACGTGGAAGCCCTTGACTGGGCCACGTGGCACCTTTACAACCAATCAAACTATGACACGTGTCATCTGATGATTGGCCCATGTGCCAGCCACGCGTCATCTGCCGTACTGCCATGTCATCCTTGCCGTACGCCCAGTCAGCTTGCCACGTCAGCGCCACGTCAGAAGCCGTATGGTCCAGTCATCCATGCCACATCATCCTCTGTACGCCACGTTATTCGAGCCACGTAGGCTGCTGACATCATCCCATTCCACGTGTCACCCTTCCAGTGGTGACACGTGTCAGCTTGGGATTGGTCCGGCCGTATGCCCAATATGCCAAAACTGATTGACATGTGTCACTGCCAGAGGCTGCCATGTGTCCTGTACGGACCTGCCACGTCATCGTACGGACCTGCCACATGTCGTCCCCTGGTGCTGCCATGTCACCTGTACGGACCTACCACGTGTCGTCCCCTGGTTCTACCACGTCACCTGTACGGACCTGCCACGTGCCATCGTACGGACTGACACATGTCCTTTACGGACTGTACGGACAGGTACAGTCAGCATCCAAAATTTTGCATGTTTGGCTTGGCGGACAAAATGCGATATCTTCTTCATACGGACTCCGTTTGACAAAAAAATTATACCACCGGAATTAGGAAGACGAGACGGACGCAATGGTGTTGGTTTCATTGGATTCTGAGCACTTTCATTTTTGAGCATTTTTCATGCCCTGACAGGCTTCTGAATCCGATTTCGGATCACTTCTTGACCAAACTCTGCCTCAAGCTGTTTTAGATCGTTATTTCTTTCCTTAAGATGATCTGTCAATATCTTCTCTCTCATTTCTGCTTCTTACTTCTGTGTTGCTATGTTGGTTTCCAAACACTGCTTTTGATATTCAATACTTTCTTCGATCTTTCTGGCTTCTTCTAGCTGAGTTCTTAAATTCTTGATGATCTATTGGGCTTCTTCAAAAATGTGAACACTTTCCTTTTGTTTCAACAATTCTTTCTTGAGTGAATTGTTTTCTTCTCTTAGTTCATCTAAAGCACTAATAAATTCTTCTTCATAATTGTCTTCCTTTTCAATTATTTTTCCTATCTCATTTCCTTCATGGCATTCTATTTCAAGATGTCCACGTTTTTTACAATTAACACAAAACAACATACCTCCAGTGATTATGTACTCTTCATCTTCTGAATCTTCTTGACATGGTGAACATAATTCTTCTTGATTTGTGTTTGCATCTTTTTTGACATTTTCTGAATCTGTTATGGGTGAAGAATATATGTCATGTAACTTATCTCAGATTTCTTTTGTTGATGAAAATTTACCAACCTTTTCTCTTACCGGATTAGGTAATCCTTCCCAAATGAAATCCATTGTTATTTTGTTATTCTTCATCAATTCCTTCTTGGTTGCAGTCTTTGCCCTTTTTGAACTATCATATCCTGTAACAACTGATAGCCAAATATAATGTCCATGTGCCTGTAAAAATACTTTCATCCTTATGCTCCACATCTCGTACTTAAAGCCATTCTGACCATTAAACATTGGTACTCCATTCTCAGAATAATCCATGATCTCCTTTTAGTGGTTAAACTATTTCCTTAAGGAAACGGCTCTGATACCAGTTGTTGGATTATTGAAGGGGGGCGGGGGGGGGTGAATCAGTAATAGAGCAATTTAATACATTTTAACCATATAATCCAAGTGTTATATCAATGAAGCATTATCATCCAATAACTCCAGAGTAAATAAGCAATGAACAAATGAACAATCATACACATGCACAATACACCAGTGTTTTACGTGGAAACCCAAAGCGGGAGAAAACCACGGAATGTTTTTTCTTATATGTCTTGAATAATTACATTCATTGGAAGCACCAACTTCCTTTGTTTTCCAGCTGCAACTGGAAGGAGGCTCCAACCCCCTAGTTTCTTAGGCTACAGCCTGAGGGAAGCTCCAACTCCCCAATTCTCTGGCTACAACCAGAAGGAGGCTACAACCCCCTATGTTCTCCGGCTACAACCACCTGTCCTTTCCCCATCCAACCGCCCTAAAGTAGAAGTAGAATGATGGAACCACTGTCACATTATCATTGTAAGATATATTGTTTTAAACCTGTACCAATAAACATAAACCATGCATCAACATGTACCTCAACCTGTAATCAACCTGTACCATAAACAAGTGCATCAACCATGCACCAACCTGTACCTCAACCTGTAATCAACTTGTACCATAAACAAGTGCATCAACCATGCACCAACCTATACCAAACAACCTGTAATCAACCTGTAACATAAACAAGTGCATCCAACCATGCACCAACCTGTACCAATCATGTGTCAACTACTCATCAACTGCTTGTTTCAACCATGTACCCAACATGTACCTTAACCAAAATCCCTCATCAATTTCATCATCCAAATCTGATTTGTAACTCTGTAATAGACCTGGTGTATATGATCACATACTTGCAAACCTTCCTTAACTTTAACAACAAAAGACTAGCATTTTCATCAAACTTTTATTTAGTCTCACATGACTAGTTTTGGATTAGTCAACAACCCTAACTTGAAATAATCATAACTTTGTACATGTAATGAATAAAGATATGAAATTGATACACAATGTTCTTCAGTGTGTTTTGTGCAATTCCTCCAAGTTTCACTACTTGGAACCTCTCAAAAAAGGAGTTATAGCAAAAATGGCATAACTTGTTGAATTTTGGCTTATTCTAGAGACCGACCTTGTAGAGCGTGCCCCGCACGGAATATTTTTTGAATTGATCAAAAACTGTTACACAATATACTGCAGACTCTACTATAACCAAATCATTTTGTCTTACTAAATTTGGATCTGTTATGAAGAAGTTATGACGTTTTTACCCGAAACACATGTTTTAGACTAGTTTCAGGACTAGCTACAAGCCCTATTTTCCACGGAGTGTAACTCCAAAAATACAACGAACCACAAGATGATTTTTTTACCACAGATACTTGGATATGTTTTCTCAATGGAATAGCAATTTCACGGTCTAAAACATTCTATAAAAAAAATTATTACGAAAATGGTTAGATGACCTATAAATAACATACCATAGAAAGCATCATCAAAAGAATTTATCCTTCCTTGAATTCCGGCCTTCTTTTCTTTACCTTCCCTCAGAAATTAGGCTTATACATCCTTTGGTTACCTCAGAAACCTATATATATTCAATATGCTCAAGTGTGATATAAAATGAGAGAGTATTTCCTCTTATTTATACTCTCCAAGTAGCTTCATTAAAAACATCTTCTAGGTCACTTTGCCCACTTTCCTTATTTTAGGGTTAACCCACTTCTAATTTCTCTATTAAATTTATTATTTAAATAATTTATTTTGTATTCACTTTGAATTATATTACACTCATCACTTCACTTTATTATTTACCTTCTAAAATCCCTTAAACCACTTTGACTACTTTGACCTTTTGGGGCTTCTAGATGACATGTGAGGGTCCTCCGACTTCGTACGGCCATAACTCTCAAACCATGAGGAGTTATGTGACGTTCCACATACCACCAGAAATGAAATGACATGTACTATCCATATAGAATAGTATTACCTAAAAATATATCAAAAATCATATCGTTATCCATCAAACAAATTTGGGTCCATTACTCAAACCTGGGTTCTCCAACTTCTCATGGCCATAACTCTCTAACCATGAGGAGTTATGTGACGTTCCACACACCACCGGAAATGGAATGACAAGAATTATCAATATAGGATAGTTTCACTGACAAATTCACTGACTTTCATCTCATTATTCCACAAATAAGCATGGGTTCTCTAACCATACTTATAGGATAACTCAATTCGCAAAGCGTCTTCCCGTGAGGGATTTCACCATAAGGGAACCACTTTGGAGTTCATCCATTTGTACTTATTATAAACCATGACAATACAATAATGAGTCATCAAACAAACTTGGGTCCATTACCTAGACCTTTGTGTTACTGGGCTTTCTTCAAGGGTTGACATTAATGACAACCAACCTTAATCAACAGAAACATGATTACAGAGAGTATTATTTGAGACAGCGAGGTATGGGATTAGTTTTTGTATGAAGAAAAAAAAACCAGAGAGTTGTGGGATAAATTTTTCTTTAAGTATAACCCATTAGAAACTCTAGTACACATTTATGTTGTGTAGAAATGGAGTGCTTAAGTCTGCATGAAAGGAAAAATATTTTTGTCTCTTGCATCATTAGTGGTATCAGAGAGAAATACTACTGACAGTAAGGTTTTTCTCGAAAGTGATTTGTTGTGTCAAGAGATGGAAATTAGGGTCGGAAGAGGTCGAGGAGGTCGAGGAAGAGGACATCAACTTGTTGCAAGTGTAGAAGTGATGGAAGAAGTGAGAACTTTGTGAGCAAGGATGGAAGCCATGGGAGCTACCAAGCATCATGATCATACATGGGATAATAGTAAGGAAGAAGAACTTCCAGAAGAATAAGAGGAGATAGTTGCAGAAACCCCAGAAGTCGGGTTTCTAAACTCATTTTTTGGTTCAAGTTCGGGGTCAAAGGTAGAAGTACCCACATATAGTGGAAGTTTGGACCCAAAATAATTGGTGGACTGGATAAATGCCTTGAATAAGCATTTTGATTATACAGAGATGTAGGAAAACAAGCAAATGAAGTTTGTGATCACAAAGCTAAGAGAACATGAAGCTTTATGGTGGGATGGAGTGCAGGAAGAAAGGGTCTTGAAGAAAAAAGCCAAGATCAAGAATTGGAGCAGAATCATTGCCAAATTGAAAGGTAAATTCCTACCAAAATATTATCAGTTAACTTTGTTTAGGAAAATGCAAAATATTAAGCAAAATATGATGATTGTTAGGGAGTACACTGAGGAATTTTATAAAGTGGACATTAGATCAGGACACATAGAGGATACACCTAAGAGAGTTGTTAGGTATATCAATGTTTTGAGATATGATAGCAAGGATGAATTAAGTTTAATTTCATTGAGATATGTTGAAGAAGCTTATTAGGTTTCACTGAAGGCTGAAGACAAGTTGATGAGGAAACAGATTCAAAGAACAAGAGTAAGAAGTTCTCGAGGAAAGGAACATCGACAAAAGGAAGAAGCTAGTAGTTCAAAACAGCAACCAAAGCCATAAATAACAAATGATTCTAAAGGAAAAATATTTTATCCAAGAGGAAGAGGTAGAGGAAGAGATCATCAAGTGAGATGTTATACATGTGGTCAATTAGGCCATATGTCACAGGATTGTCCAGAGAATGTTGCAAGAGAAAGAGGAGCAAAAGTAGTACAAGTTAAAATTGAACCTCCAAATACATTAGAGGAATATATTAATGCTCTAGAAGAAGGAGAAGTATTAATAATAAAGAAAATATGGCTAAAGACAAACAAAGATGTGTATGAACAAGCCCAAAGAAGAAGTCTATTCAGAACTATGTGTAAGTCCAAAGGTAAGTGCTGCAAACTTGTGATTAATAGCAGTAGCACGGATAATCTGGTTTCTGTTGAAATGGTAGAAAAGATAAACTTAAAGAAGACACCACATCTTACACCTTATAAGGTATATTGGTTACAAAAAGGCCATCCAGTTTTGGTTAATGAACAATGCAAGGTAGAATTTCAAATTGGAGGTTATAAAGATGAGATTGTGTGTGATGTTTTGCCAATGGATGTTTGTCATATTCTGTTAGGAATACCTTGGAAATTTGACAAGAATGCAATATATGATGGAAAAAAAAATACTTATACCTCTGAGAAGGATGGCAAGATAAAAACACTCATGCTATTGAAGGTTGAAGGCAGTAATAAAGTATTGATGATGGGCAATAAGGAATTTCTAGAAAAATGGAACAGAAAGCAAGGTATGTGAACCAATAATTGAGGTAAAGCAATTGTTTCTAAGAAAGCTGAATTTATTTAATGAAAATAAGAATGTGTTAATTAATGCAATGATCATGACTAAATATAAAGATCAATCAAGAGTATCCAATGCAGGAATAGTTATGATGGAAGAAATGTTGATCAATGAATAGAAGAACTTTATCATGAATGGCAGTGAAGAAAGGAAGCTTGAGGAGATTGTAGAAGATGGTGTAGTGACAGGAAGTTGTGGACATGAAGCAAGCAAAAGGAAGCAGGACCAGAAGATTTCCACAAAGAAATTTTGGTTCCAAATAATCTTAACAAGTTTTTGTTTATTGGTTGTTTTTGTGACAGGTAAAAAATCTACTCGACTGAAGAAGGAAGTGGTTCATTAAAAATTGTCATGTATGCAGGACAGATGGTGCAGATAGAATTTTGTGATAATATAATCCAAGTTCATATTGAAGGAGAACAATCCTTGAGAGATCCTACAAGGTAAAGTTACATAATGAGGCAAGGGGGTCCAGAAGGGAAGCTTGCAAGCACACCATGTCAAGTTATGATATGGAAAGACCAATCGCAATCAATAAAGTCATGTTGGAATGGATGGACAGAAGGGATACTTAAGTGGGGCACCCACCCAAGAAGAAAACTTGGGTATCTACTGCATTGTTACAGAAAAAACAACAAACAAAAAGATACCTCATAGACAAGATTCCATGAACAATTTCAAGCTTGGGAGTATGATGGAGGTGCATCATTTAATTCTTCTATTTTATCTTGTTAACTTCTAGAAATTCCAGTTTGTTTGATTGAGTGGTGAGTTGTATGTGTAATAAATGGATGTGTTGACAGATTTAGCTTCAAATCAGCTGGAGGATTAAGAGCTATCTATTGAAGTGATGTAATAGATCCAATCATGCTTTTAGTTAGTAGATCATAAAATAAGGGTCAGTTTGATTCCTTACTCTAAATAGATTGTTAGATCCTATTTTATCGGATATGTGAGATTGTTAAATGATATAAAAGACTCGAACTCAAGTTTTGTTTGAGGGTATTTTGAGAGATGTCGAAGGATTTGAGTTTAATAGAAAAGAGATTATGAATTTAAGACTCTACGTATATATTTCTTCTCATTCCCATCGTATTCATTTTTTGTGTCATTTGTGATGAGTTAGATTGTGTGACAATTACATCTTTGTGTATCCAATTTATAAATCTGTGATTTAATGTAGTATGGGTGCATTGCAAATAATGGTGAGTTATGATATCATGTTTCCTCTTCTTTAAGTCACGTGGATATGTTGCAACAAGCTTCAGTGAACGCCCTTGTGATCATCACAGCCAATTTGGAAATCGATTGGATTTGGGAATCAGTGCGTTGAAGATTAGAAGAGACAACACCTTTGAAATTTTCAAAAATCGAGTTTAATAGTTGGGAAATAGCGTTGAATGGGTTACTGAGATCGATTTCAGTGACATCATGGAAATTTGGTTACCATAGTTCCATTCTTGTGACGCCTATGTAAATCTGGTAATTGTTTTGTCCAATGGAAGAGATTTTTGTATAGACTATTACATAAATTAAATGTTAGTACCAGTTTATGAATGAATTTACAATTCAGGAAATAATCCTGGAAATAGAAATCTGGAATTCTCTTTTTGGAGACAGAGTTGAAACATGATTACAGAGAGTATTATTTGAGTATTATTTGAGACAGCGAGATATGGGATTAGTTGTTTTTATGAAGAAGAAAAAACCGGAGAGTTGTGGAATGAATTTGTCTTTGAGTAGAACCTGTTAGAAACTCAAGTGCACATTTCTGTTGTGTATAAATTGAGCGCTTAAGTCTGTATGAAAGGAAAAATACATTTGTCTCTTGCATCATTAGTGGTATCAGAGTGAAATACTACTAACAGTAAGGTTATCCCCGAAAGTGATTTCTTGTGTCAAGCAATAGCAATTAGGGTCGGAAGAGGTCGATGAGGTCGAGGAAGAGGACTGTTGCAAGCGTGGAAGTGATGGAAGAAGTGAGAACTCTGCGAACAAGGCTGGAATCCATGGAGGCTACCAGACATCATGATCATACAGGGGATACTAGTGAGGAAGAAGAACTTTCAGAAGAAGAAGAGGAGACAGTTGCAGAAACCCCAGAAGTCAGGTTTAATGTCCGTTTTTGGTTCAAGTTCCGGGTCAAAGGCAGAAGTACCCACATATAGTGGAAGTTTCGATCCATGAGAATTGGTGGACTGGATAAATGCCTTGAATAAGCATTTTGATTATACATAGATGCGGGAAGACAAGCAAGTGAAGTTTTTTGTCACAAAGTTGAGAGTTCATGCAGCTTTATGGTGGGATGAAGTGCAGGAAGAAAGGGTCTTGAATAATAAATCCAAGATCAAGAGATGGAGCAGAATGACTGCCAAACTAAAAGGTAAATTCCTATTCAAATATTATCAGTTAATTTTGTTTAGGAAAATGCAGAATCTTAAGCAAAATATGATGATTGTTAGGGATTACACAAAGGAATTTTATAAAGTGAACATTAAATTAGGACACAAAGGATACATGATCCAGATTTATGAGTGGAAAAAAATGAAAACACAGAGTTATAATATTAACATAGAAACACAGTGAATAATAACAGAGATACAATAAATCTTGACTTCTATTAAATAAGAAATATGTTGAAACTATAAAATGCAGACTGAAAACAAGCTTGTTAGAATGGTGGCAACTTATTTCTGAGAAGAGATGTGATGGCTACGCTCATTTGCAAGAAGATGAGTACAGTGAGACTCTAAAATCCTTTTTACAATAAACATGAATGTCAAAACCCTAGACATACAAAAACCTAACCCTATGAGATGAAGCGTCAAAAGTCATGTGGGCCCCGTTGAGATAAGTTAGTACATCAACTTCCCGGGGTCGTAACTTTTGCATACGATCTTTGTTTTGGGAGAACGATAGCTCATTGAAAAGATCTTGATGAGGAGATTCATTTCATAATCTCAATGATGCCTTTGAAATTCAATTAGGTTCTCGATAATGAAAAAATGTCGTTTAGGCCCTTAAAATGGCCTCGGAAGTTTAGAACCCGAAAAACTACTTAAAATATTAAATTGTCAAAAAAAATGTTTTGAGTCGGTTGGAATAGGTGGGTGGCCACCGATATCCTCCTAGATAAATCCTCCCCCCTTAGGAAGAAATGGTCTCCATTTCATTGATTTCCCCCATCAAATGAGGAAATTTATGTTAAATTTTGCCCCAGGTGAGCCACTTGCCTTGGTGCAGGAGATGCCCTGCTTTGACAGCCCGATAAACTTGGATCCTATGTTGGTGAGTGCCCTTGAAATGTGTTTCCATAATATGATCAATGGATGTATGTTCCATGTAGTCATGATTGAGCTATGTTGGTGTCAATTGTTCTCCTATCTCTGAGGTGTCCAATAATGGTGGAAAATAGGGTCGAAGGAGATCCACATTGAACACTAGGTGTAAGCCAAGGAAGAGGGGAATGTTGAGCTCAAAAAAATTGTCACACACAACCTTGGTAATGGTGTAAGGTCCATAACGGAGTGGATGAAGCTTCCGATGAGACCCTATAAGGCATTCTTTCTGCAAGTGCAACCAAACTTTGTATCCCACCTAAAACTAGTGTGGCACTCGGTGTTGATCATGGTGCTAATTTTACTTGGCATTGGACTTCTATAAAATATCCTGAACTTGTTGGCGGATGTGTTGGATCAGCTCAATGAATCAGGTGGCTTTATTAGCTGCAGTTTGAGCATGTGACGAGTCTTCCTAGGTGACCGCAAGGGGTAGTGCAACATCCATGGGACCCAATGGTTGAAATCTCAAGCCCACCTGAAATGGGTTGTGGCAGGTTGAACTACGTATGGCTCTCTTGTAATTGTGTTGAACATAGGGAAGACTCTCATCCCATGTGCGGGGTTGCTTGGAATTGTACATGCACAAGATGTGCATGATCATCTGGTTGACGACCTCAGTTTGGCCATCCCTTTGGGGGTGGAAGGCATTGGATTTGGTGAGCTTGGTGTCCAACAGTGACCAAAGGCTCGACCATAATGTGTTGAGGAACCGACTATCCCGATCTAAGATAATGGTTTTTAGGATCCCAAAGTATACCCACACTCGTTCAAAGAATAACTTGGCAGTGGCCTTCATTGTGATGCTCTTCTTACAGGCAGCTAGAATCACCATCTTGGAAAAGCAATAAACAACCACTAAAACACAGTCACTTCCCCGCTTGGTGGACAGAATGCCCAAAATGTAGTCCATTGAGATGGATTCCCAAGGCCTGTCAGGAGTATGCAGAGGAATTTAAAGGCCTTGCTTCTTAGTGCTTGGTTTGGAAATAGCGCAGGCAGTGCAGGACCGGATATACTTGCTGACATCCTATCGAAGTTTTGTCCAATCGAAATGTTGTTGTAGCACTGCCAATATCTTCTCCACACCGAAGTGTCCTGCTACCCCACTATAGTGGGATTACCAAGTCAACTTCACTCGCTCTCTTAATGGAATGCAGAGATGGCCCAGATGGCATGGAAGCCCATCCTAAAGATGGAAATTAGTGACAATTATGTTTACACCCAACATCCAGTAGGTGTTGGAAAATTCGGGATCTATCTCATAGAGATGAGGCCATTTGGAGGTCTCGTGTCTGCAAGAGTCTAGCACCGTGGTGAGTGCCATAACTGGAGTTCGACTGAGGAAATCAGCGACTCGATTGGTACTTCTTCTTTTATACTTGATGTTGAGGTGGAACTGCTGCAAATATGTGGACCACTTCTGATAGTGGTCATTATGCAATTTTCCTTGTGTCTGCATGAACAGCAATGGCTTATGATCAATGTGGATGATTGTCTCCCTCCTGAGAATGTAATTCCTCCACTGGCAGCAGGATTACACAATGGAGTACATTTATTTCTCATAAGTAGGGTACTTACAGATGGCATCTGATAGTGTCTCACTGTGATAGGCCACGGGGTGGCCATGTTGGGTGAGGACTGCGCCCACAACATAGTTTGAAGCATCTGTCTCGATCTCAAAGGGTTGTTGCAGGTCAAGTAATGAAAGCATTGGGGATGAGCACAAGCACTACTTCATATCATCGAACACTTTTTTTGGGACAGGCCCCACACAAATTTTTCCTTACCACCACCCCTGGTTACTTAGCTGAGGACCCACGCAATATGGGAGAATCCCAACATGAACCTGCAATAGAAATTGGCAAGGCCTAAGAAGCTCTGAAGCTTAGTGAGTGTGGTTTGGGTTGGCCAGTCATGGATGACTTGGATCTTGGTTGAATCAACATGCGCGCCATGCGCATCAACAATGTATCCTAGATATTGGACCATGTCCATGCCGAAGGAGCATGTTTCCAAGTTGGCATATAGCTTGTGTTGTCATAGAGTGTGCGGAACCTGTTGAATATGTTGCAAGTGTGCTGCCCAAGTCTTGTTGTAGATGAGGATTTCATCCATATACACCACCACAAAAGAATTAGTGAAAGGTCATAAGATATCATCCATCATCCTCATGAAAGTTGTTAGGGAATTTTTCAAACCAAAGGGCATGACCAACCATTCAAAAATACCTTCTTTTGACTTGAAGGCAGTCTTCCATACATATGTCTGCTCTATTGGGACTTGATGGTAGCAAGACTTCAGATCAATCTTACTGAAGTATTTTTCCCCCTTGAGTTGATCAAGGAGATCGTCGATTCAGGGAATTGGGTATTGGTTCCTGACTAGGATTTTATTTAGGGCCCAATTATCAATGCAGAGTATCTAGGTCTATTCTTTCTTCTACACCAGCATGATTGGGCTTCCACAAGGTGATGAGATGGGTTGGATGTGCCCCTTGTGGAGCAGTTCTTGGATCTGATGCTTGATCTCCTCATTTTCTAACAGAGAGCGGTGATAGACTGGCCCATTGGGTAGCGGTGCGTCGGGAGTCATATCGATGGGATGCTTGACCTGACAGTGCAGAGGTACCCTAGTAGGTGATGAGAAGATGTCTGTGTATTCTTCCATGACCTTATCCACTTGCTTCAGTTGCATGCAAAGGTCGATCACGGATCCCATGGATGTGGTTGTAACCTTTCGCTCACTCTGAGAGAGAATCACGAAGAAGACAAACTTTCAGGTCTGAGAAATGACATTCTTACATTGCTTGGCAAAGATCAAGGAAATAACACTAGGTGGAACTACCTCGTTTATCCTATACAATTTCTTGTTCAAAGTAATAATAACATTGCGATGCCTAGACTCATATATAGCATAACGTTTCCATAAATAAGGTTGGCCCAAAAGAAAATTACAAACTTTAAGAGGAGAAACATCACACAATACCTCATCTTTGAATAGTTTGATGTCGTATGACAAGAGGCACTGTTGGCTGACGTGAAGATCGTTTCTTTGATAGAGCCATCCGATGGTGTAGGGTTGTGGGTGCGGTGTTGTCAGCAGGGATAGCCTCTTGACGACCTCTACTAAGATGAGATTCTTTTGGCTATAGCTATCAAGGATGAAGTGCAGCGGAGTGTCTTTCACCCACATCTATAAATGAAATAGGTTATCGCCTTCCTCCAGCTCATCAGGTTCATCGGGATAGATCTTGGTGGTAGCGACGATGGCACGAGGTTCTGCATCAATAATCCATCTCCCCTTTTGTGGTTTTGACTCGGAGTCGGGACATGCATTTGATTCATAGAATTTCACCTCAACCACCAATGGCTGCTTTGAGCGGCAATCAACAGTGTTATTCTAGGGGATCTTATGGAAGTCACACCACTTCTTGGTATCTTTCTTCATCTTTCCATTGTCCTTATTTTCTTGCATCTTGGACTGGTTGTCCTGAGGTTTCTCATCTTTGCTTTGTCCTTTTTTTTGTGGGTTGGGGATGCCCTTGCCCTACTTCTACTATGAGGGGTTACCATAATCAAATTGTTGCGTCTTTTGTTTAAGCTTCTACTCGATTTTGACGGCATATTGATAGGTCGTGCCCAAGGATGAGATGTCCAAAAACTCCATTTGTGTCTAGATGTATCTATACAGGCCATCGTGGTACTTGAGCACCATATGTCGCTCAGAATATTTGATACCCATCTTGTTGCGCAAGGTATGGAATACATTGGTGAAACTCTCGCATTGTTTGGTCTATTTCTTGTCGCAATGTGGTCCATATTGTATACAATTCCTCATAACTTCCAATAGGGTAGTATTGTTCCTTATAGTATCCCTGAAGGAACCCCAAGTGGGTGAAATTGCAAATAATTTGGATCCCTCTATTTCCTTTTTCTCACAAAAATTATACCACCAATATTTGACATGGGGGACGGCCTTGAGGAACGTAAATGTAATATTTTCTCTATCGAAAAAGTTGTGGACAGAAAAATACCCTTCTAGAAGGTTTAACCATTTATCTACAACATCCACATTTATTTGACCTTCAAATATAGGAATATCAAAATTGATTTGTACCTTGAAGGGGGAGGTGCCTCCGCTTGAGGTGGATGTGTCGTTTGTCAGCAGTCGTCGAAGGATTTGTGCAACGATGCTCCTTTGTTGCTTAAGGGATGATCCGGATTTTTTGAGCAGAATGAAATGAATATAGATTATTAACAGGTTCTTAACATAAAATAACAGAGATACAGTAAAACTGGTTTTCTATTCAATAACGAAATAAGTTGAAACTGTAAAATGCAGCGGAAACAAGCTTGTTGGAATGGTGGCGGCTTATCTCTGAGAAGAGATGTGACGGCAGCACGCATTCGCAAGAAGAAAGTTACAATGAGGCTCTGAAGGTATTTTTACAATAAGAAAGAATTCCAAAAACCCTAGACATCCAAAAACCTAACCCTAGGAGATGAAACGTCAAAAGTCATGTGGGCCCCGTTTGGGTAAGCTAGTACATCAACTTCTCGGGGTCGTAACTTTTGCATACGATCTCCGTTTTAGGCGTGTGATAGACCGTTGGAAAGGTATCACCGAGGATATTTATTTTCAGGGCTCAATCATGTCTTTAGCTATCATTGAGGAGCTCAATACCGAAAAACCTTCATTTAGACCCTCAAAATGGCCCCGGAAGTAAAAACTGCTAAAAATAGTAAATTGCCAAAAATGTCAGAAAATTGTTTTGAGCCAGTTGGAAAAGGTGGGTGGCCACTGATATCCATATGAATCAATCCTCCCTCCTTAGGAAGAAATGGTCTCCATTGCATTGAGGTCCCCCATTAGATGAGGAAATTTCTCCTGAATTTGGCCCCGGGTGAGACACTTGCCTTGGTGCAGGCGTTGTCCTGCTTTGACGACTCGATAAAGCTGGATCCTTTGTTGTCGAGTGCCCTTGATCTATCTGTCCACAATCTGATCATTGGATTCCTATTGTATGCATTCAGGGTTGAGCTCTGTTGGTGTCATTTGTTCTGCTACTTCTGAGGTGTCCAATAATGGTGGGAAATAAGGGCGAAGGAGATCCACGTTGAACATTGGGTGCAGACCAAGGAAAGGAGGAATGTTGAGCTCAAAATAATTATCCCCCATGGCCTTAGTGATAGTGTACGGTCCATAACGGAGTGGGCGAAGCTTCCGATGGGGTCCTGTAAAGCGTTCTTTCTGCAAGTGCAACCAAACTTTGTCGCCCACCTGAAACTTATGCAGCACCCGATGTTGATCATGGCGTTGTTTGTACTTGTCATTGGACTTATGTAGGATATCCTGAACATGTTGGCGGATGTGTTGGATCTGCTCAATGAATCGGGTGGCTTTGTCAGCTTCAGTTGGAGCAGGAGATGAGTTAGTCGAGGTGACCCCAAGGGGAAGTGCAACATCTATGGGACCCAATGGTTGGAATCCTAACCCCACTTGAAAGGGGTTGTGGTCGGTTGAGTTATGCAAGGCGCGGTTGTAGCTATGTTGGACATAAGGAAGGCTCCCATCCCATGTGTGAGGGTTCTTTGAATTATACATGCGAAGGATATGCACAATCATTCGATTTACAACCTCGGTTTGGCCATCTGGTTGGGGGTGGAAGGCCATGGATTTGGTGAGCTTGGTGTCCAGCAGTGACCAGAGGCTCGACCAGAATGTGATGATAAATCAACTATCTTGATCTGAGACAATGGTTTGTGGGATTCCAAAATGTACCCAGACTCGTTCAAAGAAGATCTTGGCAGTGACCTCTGTTGTGATGCTCTTCTTGCAGGCAACCAGAATCGCCATCTTAGAAAAGTGATCAACAACCACAAAAACACATTCATTTCCCCGCTTGGTGGATGGGAGGCCCGACATGTAGTCCATTGAGATGGATTCCCATGGCATGTCAGGAGTAGGAAGAGGGGTGTACAAGCCCTGTTTCTTAGTGGTCGGTTTAGCAATAGCACAGGCAGTGCAGGACCTGATATACTTGTCGACCTCCTGTCGAAGTTTCGGCTAGTAGAAATGTTTCTGTAGCATCGTCATTGTCTTTTCGACGCCGAAGTGTCATACCACCAGACTTTAGTGGGCTTCCCAGATCAAGTTCGCTTGCTCGCTTGATGGAACACAGATATGGCCCAGATGACACAACAACCCATCCTGAAGATGGAAATTATCGACAACTGCATTTGCACCCAACATTTGGTAGGTGGTGGCGAAGTCAAGGTCTGTCTCATAGAGTTGGGGCCATCCATATGTCTCATGGCTGCAAGAGTCTAGCATCGTGGTGAGTGTCGTGACTGGCGGTCTGTTGAGGCAATCAGCGACATGATTGGTGCTTCATGTTTTATACTTGATGTTGAGGTGGAATAGCTGCAAGTATGTGGACCATTTTTTATGGCGGTCATTTTGTAGTTTTCCTTGTGTCTGCATGAACTGCAGTGGCTTATGATCAGTGTGGATGATTGTCTCCTTCCCAAGAATGTAATGTCTCCACTGGCGACATGCTTGCACAATGGAGTACATTTCTTTGTCATAAGTAGGGTACTTACGGACAGTATCTGACAGTGTCTCACTATGATAGGCCACGGGGTGGCCGTGCTGAGTGAGAACGGCGCCCACGGCATAGTCTGAAGCATCTGTCTCGATCTCAAAGGAATGTTGCAGGTCTGGTAGTGAAAGTATTGGGGCTGAGCACAAGCAATGCTTCAAATCATCGAACGCTTGTTGTTGGGACCGGCCCCACCCAAATTCCACCTTACCACCACCCCTGTTTATTTGGTTGAGGGGCCATGCAATATGGGAGAAACCCAACATGAACCTGCAGTAGAAATTAGCAAGTCCCAAGAAGCTTTGAAGCTCAGTGAGTGTTGTTGGGGATGGCTAGTCACGGATGACTTGGATCTTGGTTGGATCCACATGTATGCCATGCTGATCAATGATGTAGCCCAAGTAATGGACCCTGTCCATGCTGAAGGAGCATTTTTCTAGGTTGGCGTATAGCTTGTGCTGCTGCAGGGTGTGCAGAACCTGTTGAATATGCTGCAAGTGTTCGTCCCAAGTCTTGTTGTAAATTAGAATGTCATCCAGATACACTACTACAAAAGTATTGGTGAATGGTCGCAGGATATCGTCCATCATCCTCATGAAAGTGGTTGGAGCATTTGTCAAACCAAAGGGTATGACCAACCATTCAAAAATTCCTTCCTTTGACTTGAAGGCAGTCTTCCATACATCTGTATGTTCTATCGGGACCTGGTGGTAGCCAGACTTCAGATCAATCTTACTGAAGTATTTGGCCCCCGTGAGTTGATCAAGGAGGTCATCGATTCGGGGAATCAGATACCTGTTTTTGACAGTGATTTTATTCAGAGCCCGGTAATCAATACAGAGTCGCCAGGTTCCATCTTTCTTCTGTACCAGCACGATTGGGCTCCCGCAAGGTGATGAGCTAGGGCATATGTGCCCCTTGTGGAGAAGTTCTTGGATCTGTCTCTTGATCTCCTCATTCTCTAACAAAGAGTGAAGATAGGCTGGCCCATTGGGCAGCGGTGCATCGGGGGTCAGATCGATGGGGTGCTTGACTTGGCAGTGCAGAGGTACCCCTGTAGGTGAGGAGAAGATATCCGAGTATTCTTCCACGACCTTATCTACTTGCTTCTACTGTGTGGAGAGGTCGACCGCAGAGACCCTAGATGTGGCTGCAATCTTTCTCTTATTCTGAGAGCGAATCACAAAGAAAACAAACTTCCCTGTCTGAGAGATGACCTTCCTGCATTGCTTAGCAGAGATCAAGAAAATAGCACTAGGTGGGACTGCCTCGGGTATCCTGTACAATTTCCTGTTCAAAGTAATAATAACACTATGAGTCCTAGACTCATATACAGCATGACATTTCCATAAATAACGTTGGCCCAAAAGAACATCACAAACTTCAAGAAGAGCAACATCAGACAATACCTCGTCTTTGAAGGGCTTGATGCCATACGACAGTCGACACTGTTGGCCGACGCGGAGATCGCTTCCTTGGCGGAGCCATCCAATGGTGTAGGGTTGTGGGTGCGGCGTTGTTGGCAGGGCCAGCCACTTGACGACCTCTACTGAGATGAGGTTCTTCTGGCTACCGCTGTCAACGATGAAGTGCAGCGAGGTGCCTTTTACCCACATCTGTGAATGGAAGAGGCGCTCTCCTTCTTCTGGCATGTCTGGTTCACCAGGCTGGATCTTGGTGGTAGCAACGGTGGCACTGGGTTCTGCGTCAATGATCCATCTTCCCCTTTCTGGTTCTGTCTCATAGTCAGAATATGCATCTGATTCAGAGGCTTTCACTTCGGCCACCAGCGACTGCTTTGAGCGAAAGTCAGCAGTGTTATGCCAAGGGCTCTTATGGAAGTCACACCACTTCCCGGTATCTTTCTTTGTCTTTCCGGTGTCCTTCTTTGCTTGCGGCTTGTACTGGTTGTTTTGATACTGTCCATCTTTGCTCTGTCCTTTCCTGGCTTTTGTTGTGAGGAGTTCCCAGGCCCAAATTGTCACGTCTTTTGTTTGAGCTTCTGCTCGATTTTGACGGCATATCGGTAGGTCGCGCCCAAGGATGAGATGTCTAGAAATTCCATTTCGGTCTGGATGTATCTATGCAGAGCATCGCGATACTTGAGCACCAGATGTCGCTTTGAATCTTTGATACCCAACTTGGTGCGCAAGGTATGGAAGATATTTGTGAAATATGGCACTGCTTGGTCTCTTTCTTGCCGCAGTGTGGTCCATTTGGTATACAGGTCGTCATAACTTCTGACAGGATAGTATTGTTCCTTAATAGCATCCCTGAAGGATTCCCAGCTGGCCGTGACTGAAAATAATGAGGTTTCCTCTGCTTCCTTTTTCTCACAGAAAGTTTCCCACCAATCTTTGACAAGGGGAACGGCTTTGAGGAGCGCAAAAGTAATCTTTTCTCTATTCAAAAATTTATGAACAGAAAAATACCCTTCTAGTAGATTCAACCACTTGTCTACAACATCTGCGTCTATCTGACCTTCAAATATAGGAATATAAAAGTTTATTTGTACCTTGAAGGGGGCGGCGCCTCCGTTCGAAGAAGATGCATCGCATGTTGGTAGTCGTCGAAGGATTTGCGCGAAACTATCCATCATCTCGTTCCTATGTTGCGCGAGGGCTTCCTCAATCAACAGTTTGAAAGGATCTCATGTCCGATCATCTTTCTTTTCTCCTACCATGGGAGGTCGCTTGGGCATGCGAGAGCTTCTGTCCTCAAGAGAAACAAGCTCGAGACCCAACTCTTTGTACTCCGACCTCGTTGAGGACATGCATTAAGACGACAAGGAGTAGACCGCTCTGATACCACTGATCCAGATTTTATGAGCAAAACGAAATGAATACAGATTATTAACAGGTTCTTAACACAAAATAATAGAGATACAGTAAAACTGGTATTCTATTCAATAACGAAATAAGTTGAAACTGTAAAATGCAGCGGAAACAAACTTGTTGGAATGGTGGCGGCTTATCTCTGAGAAGAGATGTGACGGCAGCACGCATTCGCAAGAAGAAAGTTACAATGAGGCTTTGAAGGTATTTTTACAATAAGAAAGAATGCCAAAAACCCTAGACATCCAAAAACCTAACCCTAGGAGATGAAACGCCAAAAGTCATGTGGGCCCCGTTTGGGTAAGCTAGTACATCAACTTCCCGGGGTCGTAACTTTTGCATACGATCTCCATTTTAGGCGTGTGATAGCCCATTGGAAAGGTATCGCCAAGGAGATTTTTGGGGACTCAATCATGCCTTCATCTATCACTAAGGAGCTCAATACCGAAAAACCTTCATTTAGGCCCTCAAAATGGCCCCGGAAGTAAAAACTGCTAAAAATAGTAAATTGCCAAAAATGTCAGAAAATTGTTTTGAGCCAGTTGGAAAAGGTGGGTGGCCACCGATATCCATCTGGATCAATCCTCCTTCCTTAGGAAGAAATTGTCTCCATTGCGTTGAGGTCCCCCATTAGATGAGGAAATTTCTGTTGAATTTGGCCCCGGGTGAGTCACTTGCCTTGGTGTTGGAGTTTCCCTACTTTGACGACTCAATAAAGCTGGATCCTTTGTTGTCGAGCACCCTTGATATATCTGTCCACAATATGATCATTGGATGCCTGTTGTATGCAGTCGGGGTTGAGCTCTGTTGATGTCAGTTGTTCTGCTACTTCTGAGGTGTCCAATAATGGTGGGAAATAAGGGCGAAGGAGATCCACGTTGAACATTGGGTGCAGGCCAAGGAAAGGAGGAATGTCGAGCTCAAAAGAATTATCCCCCACGGCCTTGGTGATAGTGTATGGTCCATAACGGAGTGGGTGAAGCTTTCGATGGGGTCCTGTAAGGCGTTCTTTCTGCAAGTGCAACCAAACTTTGTCGCCCATCTGAAACTTATGCGGCACTCGATCTTGATCATGGCGTTGTTTGTACTTGTCATTGGACTTCTGTAGGATATCCTAAACCTGTTGGCGGATGTGTTGGATCTGCTCAATGAACCTGGTGGCTTTGTCAACTTCATTTGGAGTAGAAGATGAATCAATCGAGGTGACCCCAAGGGAAAGTGCAACATCTATGGGACCCAATGGTTGGAATCCCAACCCCACTTGAAAGGGGTTGTGTCTGGTTGATCTATGCAAGGGTCGGTTGTAGCTATGTTGAACATAAGGAAGGCTCTCATCCCATGTGCGAGGGTTCTTTGAATTATACATGCAAAGGATATGCACAATCATTCAATTACAACCTCGGTTTGGCCATCTGTCTGGGGGTGGAAGGCCATGGATTTGGTGAGCTTGGTGTCTAGCAGTGACCAGAGGCTCGACCAAAATGTGCTGAGAAATCGACTATCCCGATCTGAGACAATGGTTTGTGGGATTCCAAAATGTACCCAGACTCGTTCAAAGAAGAGCTTAGCAGTGGCCTCTGTTGTGATGCTCTTCTTGCAGGCAACCAGAATTGCCATCTTAGAAAAGCGATCAACAACCACAAAAACACAATCATTTCCCCACTTGGTGGATGGGAGGCCCGACATGTAGTCCATTGAGATGGATTCCCATGGCCTGTCAGGAGTAGGAAGAGGGGTGTACAAGCCATGTTTCTTAGTGGTCGGTTTAGCAATAGCGCAGGCAGTGCAGGACCTGATATACTTGACGACCTCCTGTTGAAGTTTCGGCCAGTAGAAATGTTTATGTAGCATCGCCACTGTCTTTTTGACGCCGAAGTGTCCTGCCACCCGACTGTAGTGGGCTTCCCAGATCATCTTCTCTCGCTCACTTGATGGAACACAGATATGGCCCAGACAACACAACAACAAATCATGAAGATGGAAATTATCGACAGCTACATTTGCACCCAACATTTGGTAGGTGGTGGCGAAGTCAGGGTCTGTCTCATAGAGTTGGGGCCATCCAGATGTCTCATGGCCGCAAGAGTCTAGCACCGTGGTGAGTTCTGCGACTGGCGGTCTGCTGAGGCAATCAGCGATGTGATTGGTGCTTCATGTTTTATACTTGATGTTGAGATGGAATTGTTGCAAGTATGTGGACCACTTTTGATGGCGGTCATTTTGAAGTTTTCCCTGTGTCTGCATGAACTACAGTGGCTTATGATCAGTGTGGATGATTGTCTCCTTCCCAAGAATGTAATGTCTCCACTAGCGACATGCTTGCACAATGGAGTACATTTCTTTGTCGTAAGTAGGGTACTTACAGACGGTATCTGACAATGTCTCACTATGATAGGCCATGGGGTGGTCGTGTTGAGTGAGAACAACGCCCGCGGCATAGTCTGAAGCATCTATCTCGATCTCAAAGGGATGTTGCAGGTCTGGTAGTGAAATTATTGGGGCTAAGCACAAGCGCTGCTTCAAATCATCGAACGCTTGTTGTTGGGACCGGCCCCACGCAAATTTCACCTTACCACCACCCATGTTTATTTGGTTGAGGGCCCATGCAATATGGGAGAAACCCAACACAAACCTATAGTAGAAATTAGCAAGTCCCAAGAAGCTTCGAAGCTCAGTGAGTGTTTTTGGGGCTGGCCAGTCACGGATGACTTGGATCTTGGCTGGATCCACATGTATGCCATGTTGATCAAGGATGTAGCCTAGGTAATGGACCCTGTCCATGCCGAAGGAGCATTTTTCCAGGTTGGCGTATAGCTTGTGCTGTCGCAGGGTGTGCAGAACCTATTGAATATGCTACAAGTGTTCGTCCCAAGTCTTGCTGTAAATTAGAATGTCATCCAGATACACCACTACAAAATTATTGGTGAATGGTCGCAGGATACCGTCCATCATCCTCATGAAAGTGGTTGGAGCATTTGTCAAACCAAAGGGCATGACCAACCATTCAAAAATTCCTTCCTTTGACTTAAAGGCGGTCTTCCATACATCTGTCTTTTCTATATGGACCTGGTGGTAGCCAGACTTCAGATCAATCTTACTGAAGTATTTGGCCCCCGTGAGTTGATCAAGGAGGTCATCGATTCGGGGAATCGGGTACCAGTTTCTGACAGTGATTTTATTCAGAGCCCGGTAATCAATACAGAGTTGCCAGGTTCCATCTTTCTTCTGTACCAGCACGATTAGGCTCTCGCAAGGTGATGAGCTAGGGTGTATGTGCCCCTTGTGGAGCAGTTCTTGGATCTGTCTCTTGATCTCCTCATTCTCTAACAAAGAGCAACGATAGACTGGCCCATTGGGCAGCGGTGCGCTGGGGGTCATATCGATGGGGTGCTTGACCTGGCAGTGCAGAGGTACCCCTGTGGGTGAGGAGAAGATATCTGAGTATTCTTCCACGACCTTATCTACTTGCTTCTGCTGTGTGGAGAGGTCGGTCGCAGAGACCATGGATGTGGTTGCGATCTTACGCTTATTCTGAGAGTGAATCACAAAGAAGACAAACTTCCCCATCTGAGAGATGACCTTCCTGCATTGATTAGCAGAGATCAAGGAAATAGCACTAGGTGGGACTGCCTCGGGTATCCTGTACAATTTCCTGTTCAAAGTAATAATAACACTATGAGGCCTAGACTCATATACAGCATGATGTTTCCATAAATAAGGTTGGCCCAAAAGAACATCACAAACTTCAAGAGGAGAAACATCACACAATACCTCGTCTTTGAAGGGCTTGATGCCATACGACGGTCGACACTGTTGGCCGACGCGGAGATCACTTCCTTGGCGTAGCCATCCAATGGTGTAGGGTTGTGGGTGCGGCGTTGTTGGCAGGGCCAGCCGCTTCACGACCTCGTTTGAGATGAGTTTCTTCTGGCTACCGCTGTCAACGATGAAGTGTAGTGGGGTACCTTTTACCCACATCTGTGAATGGAAGAGGCGCTCTCCTTCTTCTGGCTCGTGTGGTTCTGAAACGGTGGCACTGGGTTCCGCGTCAATGATCCATCTTCCCCTTTCTGGTTCTGTTTCGGAGTCAGAATCTGCATCTGATTCAGAGGCTTTCACTTCGGCCACCAGCGAGTGCTTTGAGAGACAGTCAGTAGTGTTATGCCAAGGTCTCTTATGGAAGTCACACCACTTCCCAGTATCTTTCTTTGTCTTTTCGGTGTCCTTCTTTGTTTGCGGCTTGTACTGGTTGTCTTGATACTGTCCATCTTTGCTCTGTCCTTTGTTCGGTGTGTTGGGGCCGCCCTTTCCTGGATTTTGTTGTGAGGGGTTCCCAGGCCCAAATTGTCGCGTCTTTTGTTTAAGCTTCTGCTCGATTTTGACGGCATATCGATAGGCCGCACCCAAGGATGAGATGTCTAGAAATTCCATTTTGGTCTGGATGTATCTATGTAGAGCACCGTGATACTTGAGCACCAGATGTCGCTCTGAATCTTTGATACCCAACTTGGTGCGCAAGGTATGGAAGATATTTGTGAAATCTGGCACTGTTTGGTCTCTTTCTTGCCGCAATGTGGTCCATTTGGTATACAGGTCGGCATAACTTTCGGCAGGGTAGTATTGTTCCTTAATAGCATCCCTTAAGGATTCCCAGGTGGTCGTGACTGAAAATAATGAGGTTTCCTCTGCTTCCTTTTGCTCACAGAAAGTTTCCCACCAATCTTTGACATGGGGAACGGCATTGAGGAGCGCAAAAGTAATCTTTTCTCTATTCGAAAATTTATGAACAGAAAAATACCCTTCTAGTAGATCCAACCACTTGTCTATAGCATCTGCGTCTATCTGACCTTCAAATATAGGAATATCAAAGTTTATTTGTACCTTGAAGGGGGCAGCGCCTCTGTTCGAAGAAGATGCATCACCTGTTGGTAGTCGTCGAAGGATTTGCGCGAAACTATCCATCATCTCGTTCCTCTGTTGCGTGAGGGCTTCCTCAATCAACAGTTTGAAAGGATCTCATGTCCCATCATCTTTCTTTTCTCCTGCCATGGGAGGTTGCTTGGGCATGCGAGAGCTTCTTTCCTCAAGAGAAACAAGCTCGAGACCCAACTCTTTGTACTCCGACCTCGTTGGGGACATGCATTAAGACGACAAGGAGCAGACCACTCTGATACCATTGATCCGTATTTTATGAGAAGAACGAAATGAATACAGATTATTAACAGGTTCTTAACACAAAATAACAGAGATATAGTAAAACTGGTTTTCTATTCAATAACGAAATAAGTTGAAACTGTAAAATGCAGCGGAAACAAGCTTGCTGGAATGGTGGTGACTTATCTCTGAGAAGAGATGTGACGGCAGCGCGCATTCGCAAGAAGAAAGTTACAATGAGGCTCTGAAGGCCTTTTTACAATAAGCAAGAATGCCAAAAACCCTAGACATCCAAAAACCTAACCCTAGGAGATGAAACGCCAAAAGTCATGTGGGCCCCGTTTGGGTAAGCTAGTACATCAACTTCCCGGGGTCATAACTTTTGTATACGATCTCCGTTTTAGGCATGTGATAGCCCGTTGGAAAGGTATTTCCGAGGAGATTCATTTTGGGGGCTCAATCATGCCTTAGGATATCATTGAGAAGCTCGATACCAAAAAACCTTCATTTAGGCCCTCAAAATGGCCCCGGAAGTGAAAACTGCTAAAAATAGTAAATTGCCAAAAATGTCAGAAAATTGTTTTGAGCCAGTTGGAAAAGGTGGGTGGCCATCGATATCCATCTGGATTAAGGGCTTCCTTGAGCAACATTTTCAAAGGATCTAATGTCCCGACGTCTTTATTTTTTCCCGCCATGGACGGTTTCTTGGGCGTGCGAGAGCAGTTGTACTCAAGAGAAACAAGCTCGAGACCCAACTCTCTATACCTTGACTACGTCAAGGACATGCACTAAAAAAAGACAAGGAGCAGACCTGATCCAGAATGGATCCCAGAATCAAAATGGGGTCTAGGAAGGCCTAACAATAAAAGTTCTCAGAATGGATTCAAAACGGACTTGTGTGTAGGCCTTGTCGATATGAACCCAACGCAACTTGAACGGGCTCAAATAGACACCGTATGCGGAAGACATCACGGTCTATTTGTTTTTTCAAACAGGCAAAAAAATTGTTGACTATACAGTGTTGACTTTACAAGTTGTACGATCGTACAGTGATGTGGTAGGTATAGTGGATGTTGACTGTGTAGACATGTAGGAAGACAGGTGGACTAATCTGATTTTGACACGTGGAAGTTATTGGGCGAATGGTATGGTGCCACGTGGCCCAGTCTTGGGCTGCCACGTGACACCCCTACACTGGACAGTTTGGGAAAAAATTGTATGGACTCTAGGGGAGTCGAACCCGTGACCTCCAGTCCAGGCGAATGACTTGGCAGGGTCGGGCTACCAGCCCGCCCACTTTGGTGCTTGTTATATAAGGTGTAAACTTTATATTTAAAGTGATATGTTAGTTCGTTTAGAGGAGAATAGGGTTGGGGCTAGGCCCCAGCCACAGCACACACCATACGACTATTACATATGCCCATACTACTCAACGGTTGGCGTGTGCCCATTCCAACCAGCCCCTGATCATGTTGGCATATGCCATATGTCCAGTCCCTTTATTTTTTTGGCGCGAAGATAATGGAGCTACCCTCGATCCTGTGTATCCACCATATGACCCATATGCAAAGACTGTCGGCACAGAGTTGTGGTTAGCACACGGTCGGTCGAGCTAGCCCTCCGACCAAGGCACGCAACCAGTGGCTCAAAAATAGGGGGATACAACAAATTTTTGGGCGCGTGGAAGGTAAGCTTGTGGCCACATGGACCATAGCCACATGACCAGGGCCAGTGCTTGATTGTTTGGGGTGTGTGGAGGTATAGCGCTTGGCCATATGGGTACGCGTAGGTGACCAGGAGCCCAAAGATAAGGGGTTGCGCCCTTATTATTTTCATAAGTGGCTTTTATATCATACATTATGATTTTTAATGGATTTTAACCAGTTTTGGGAGATTTAGTCCATTTTTAGAGGATCTTGGGCCCTTTTTTGAGGCCAGATCTTGGAGGGAAGTTGGGAGGTTGTTACCAACTTCAAGTCTATATAAAACAGAGTTTCTTGAATCCATGGAGGGAGGTTATACCAGTAAAATGTT
The DNA here is from genome assembly GCA_009831015.1 of Picea engelmannii. Classification (NCBI taxonomy): domain Eukaryota; kingdom Viridiplantae; phylum Streptophyta; class Pinopsida; order Pinales; family Pinaceae; genus Picea; species Picea engelmannii. The sequence continues at coordinate 39,530 of ML830003.1, read as the reverse complement.
GATGAATTGTTGAGGCAAAGCCATTTTTATGCAGGGAAGCTATTGAGGAGCACACCTTTGCGAGCCATTTCAGGGAGCTTCGTTCATCTGTTTTCAGTGCCATCGGTTTTGATAGGTTCTTGATATCTAGAAGAACATAGCTAGCTCATTTTTGTAATCCATTGGCACTTTTATGATGTACATTTTAAGCTTCAAACATAAATAAGAAAGCCTCACCCACTAAGACAAAGGCCCGGAGACGTAGGCGAGATTGTCGAACTCCGTTATCAATTTGGTGTTTATGGTTTGTTGTTATTCATTCTTATTTCCAGATATGTATATTGCTATATGGTTGCCATGTTGAATCTTTAATTCTTCCTCTTTCATTAATTTCCTAAATGGTAAAATAACTCATGCAAAATAACTCAACCATTGTCTTTAAAATATCTTTTCGGATCAAGTGGTATCAAAGCTAGTTGATGGTTGGTTTTAGAGTTTTCATGACTACTAGGAAAATGGAATCTAAAGAGGGACTTTATCAAGATGAGAAGGATATGTGAACTACTCTCTTTTCCATGGAAGAGATGGTGATAGTGTTGTATGAAGATTACTTGGAACGAAAGAGATCGGTTCAAGGGAAATCTTCAAAGAATGAAAAAACTGAAGAAGAATTGAAGGAATTTCCTTCTACAACCGATTCAGAAAACATCTCTGAGGTATACAGTGGAAGTCATTCATCAATTTCGCATTGTGCCCATCAAGATGGTTTTTTTGGTGCATTTGAAAAACATACAAAAGGTGTAGGTTTGAAATTACTAACCAAGATGGGTTATGAAGGAAAGGGCCTTGGAATCAAGGTCCAAGGTATTGTTAATCCCATAGAGGTTGTGGAAAGACCTCATTATTTATGATTGGGATATGGCGAAGTGGAGAATGGATAATTCTCCAAAACATTGGAAGCAAGTGATGCTTCAAATGACCATCCTAAGTCATTGCGGGAACAATTCACAAAAGGTGATGGTGTATCACTCCCTGATGGTGAAAGAACACTCCCTGATGGTGAAATTGATTGCAAGTCATCTCCAAAGAAAAGTGAAGATACGCAAGAAAGGTATAATGTTCATGGTTTTACCAATTCTCTTTTTTATTATAAAAAGAATAATAATGTAATCCAAAACTTGTGGAATATGTATCCTTGTATGTTTTGTCATTCACCCAAGCATTGTGTGCCCAAGTGTTGGAAGAGAAAATATTTGTACATGAAATTTATGTTGACCAAGAAGGAGACATGACATAAAGAATCAACTCCACAACGGAAGAAAGAGAAGGGAAAACAAGTTTGGATGTCAAAAAACCACTGCACATATTGCAACAAGGGTGGACATCAAAAGGCTAAATGTTGGAAGCTTAATCCGAAGCTTTGTCCAAAGAAGGAAAAAAGGATTGTGCATGTACTCACAAAGGAAGAGGCAGTACCAGCGAAGAAAGAGGAACACCATGAAGGAAAGAAAACAGTCACTTGGCTTTGGCAAAAGTGGATGTCACATCTTCATTGTATTTTGCTTCCATTAATGTAATCGCACATGTTGTAATGATGACCCGTTATAACATCACTTTGTACAACATAGTGTTTTGTTTTTATCCTTATGAGTATGTAATCAGTAAGGTCAATTTTGTAACATTTTGGAGGACCAAAAGGTCTTTAGTGGGGAGGTGTGATCTAGAATGGATCACGGAACCAAGATGGGGTCTAGGAAGGCCTAAAACTCAAAGTGCTCAGAATGGCTTCAAACGGACGTGTGTGTATTCCTCGTCGATATGAACCCAACGCAACTTGAACGGGCTCAAATGGACATCGTATGCAAAAGATATTGCGGTCTGTTCGTTTTGTCAAACAGGCAAAAAAATTGATGATTGTACAGTCTGTACAGTGTTGACATGGAAGCTAATTGTACAAGTTGTATGGTCATATAGTGATGTGGCAGGTTTAGTGGATTTTGACTGGGCATACACGTAGGTAGACAAGTAGACTAATCCGAGTTTGACACATGGCAGTTATTGGGCAAATTGTATGGTGCCACGTGGCCCAGTCTTGGGTTGCCACAACGCACCCCTACATTGGACAGTTTGGGAAAACTTTGTATGGACTCCCGGAGAGTTGAACCCGTCACCTCTGATCCGGGTGAATGACTTGGCAGGTCTGGGCTACCAGCCCGCCCACTTTGGTGCTTGTTATATAAGGTGTAAAATTTATATTTAAAATGATATGTTGGTTCGTTCGAAGGAAAACCTCGGCGCACACCATATGACTATTAAATATGCCCATACTACTCAACGGTTGGCATGCGCCCATTCCAGCCAGCCCCTGATTGCGTTGGCATATGCCATATGTCCACTCCCTTTATTTGTTTGGCGTGAAGATAATGGAGCTAACACTCGATCCTATGTATCCACCATATGACCTGGATTCAGAGACTATTGGCACGGAGTTGTGGTTAGGGCCTCGTCGGCCAAGCTAGCCCGTCGAACAAGGCATGTGACCAGTGGCTCGAAAACAGGGAGCTACAACGGATGTTTGGGCGCATGGAAGGTAACATTGTGGCCACAGGGACCATAGCCACGTGATGAGGGTCACTACTTAACGGTTTGGGGCGCGTGGAGGTATAACGCTTAGCCATATGGGTGCATGTAGGTGATCAGGAGCCCGAAGATAAGGGGTTGTGCCCTTATTATTTGCATAAGTTGGTTTTATACCATATATTATGATTTTTAATGGATTTTAACCAGTTTTGGGATATTTAGTCCATTTTTGGAGGATCTTGGGCCCTTTTTGAGGCTAGATCTTGGGGGGAAGTTGGGAGGTTGTTACCAAATTCAAGTCTATATAAACCAGAGGTTCTTGAA
>ML830003.1:0-36547 GCA_009831015.1 Picea engelmannii | reverse complement strand
TCAACCAATAATAAATAAATAAATATGTCATAGCTCACTCTAATCATTACATTCAATCCATCCATTCATTAATTATAATAACAACTATCATCCATTATATAATCTCCACAAATATACCATGAATTGTATGGAGATCATTCCATAAGAAGGATGGTGACAAGTAGGAAGGGGACAAGAAGGATGGGGGAAAGAAATATGGTGAGAGAAGAAGGAAGGTGGTGTCGGTGGGGATAAGAAGGGTGGTGGAGAAAAAAAAGGGGGGGGAGGATTCATATTTAGCTATGATAAAATTGAAGACAAAGTGATTAATTCTACCCTTTATCTCGTCACAATTGTCAATCATTATAGGGAACATTTTGAAAAATAACACCCTCTATACATATCCCTTGAAACCAATATGTTAGTGTTGATTTATTGATGAAAATTTTGTAATTCGGTCACCCCATACCCCTACCAATCTTGATAAATTTATGAACCACCTCAACGGCATCTTTGAGGACATCCAATTTAATTTGGAGATCCAAAGTGATCATACCCTCCCTTTCCTAGATGTCCTTGTTACCAAATAAATTGATATTTCCCTATCCCATCAAGACTATTAGGTTTATGGTTGAACTTTAGCTAACCTCCCTTTCTAATATTTTGAGCATCATCACTATGACACAAATATGATGCAAAAACATGACGCAAAAAAGTCAGTGCATGTTAGGGAAAAAAACCTCAACCAAGGGGTTTTAGGGCTATAGAAATACTACAACCCCAAACTATACTATAATTTAATCCATTTGTGATTGTATTGCAAAAAATACTAAGTTTTATTCACATAGTCAAAAAAGTGTTGCATCCTTTATTATTCAAAATCCACTCATCTTTATCAAGTGAGAGATCCCAAAAAATTTCAAACGTAAAGCCCTACTTGGAGCCATAAATGAAATTAATATATCAAGAAAATGAGCCAGACTTATATCAAGCCATCAAGCATTGTAGCGAACTCAAAAAGAGGATATCAAGAAACTAAGGAAAGGCCAGAGGATTCCAACTGTTATCACTGTACTAATCTCCTGTAACCAAAAACTCAAGATTCGGCAGGGTGCCAATCAATATAAAAGAGTGATAAACTGGCGGGAAGGAGATACATATAGCAGGCAGGATAAGTATGGAAAAGATTTAATGTTGGTTGGATCTGACGAACAACAAGTCATGGGCATGGCCGATCGATGGTCGTAAACTATATCAGGCCCAGAACTAGCTCGAGGTTTAAACCTTTGAAGGCAGGCCGATCAAAATACCATGGTTTTGCATCAAAGCTACATGTCTCTCCTAGATGGATATCGGGATGAAAAGCGGTTAAGCTCGAAACCGCTAAAATACCCTCGATGTCACATGTCAATACATCATTGTAGGTGTCATGTCCAAAGGTCGCATGCGAAAAAGGAGGGTTGACGGCTAGTCAAATCACCTCACAGCATTTGTCCGAGTATTTTTCGTCGGTGTGATACCAAGTGAACGCTGCCAGAGGACTGATTTGAAATCTCATCATTTGAACTCAGAGGTCGAACGTGATAAGCCATAGTCCTCACTAGTACTTTCATAGGTAACCTATTATTGGTTCTAAATGACGATTGCCTTTAAAATGGGGCTGACATTACTCTGTTTTTGAAATTGACGTTCCATTCCTGAAATGGGATAATTACAAACCGAATCAGCTTCTTAACTTCTATAAAATTAAGGGAGATAATCTCATATTGTCTGGACAACTAGGAATGATGGGTAAGACGGATCAAGTGGTCCCCAGTGAACTAGGATTTTCAACTAATGTGACAAATTTATCGTTGAAGAAAAAGGAGAGGTTGGTTGCATGAATATTAGAAACAAAATTTCATACAAAGTCTAATGAAGAGTTAGAAATGGATAAAGAGGTCAGATTAAATCCCATCATGAAAGATTTAATCATCAATGGATACCCAGATGAACACCATACGCAAGTTGTCAAGAGGAAGCAGAGCAAGCAAAAGAAGACGAAGATTAAAGCTGAGATGATTGAGAGCATTGGAGAAAACCAGCCTGCGTGGCTTAACACTTTAAAGGAAGAAATTGCTAATCTAAAATAGTTTTCAAGCTAAATTCAGAAAATTTTGTAATAGACTTGGGGTGTTCAAAGAGAGAATCTCAAATATGTCAATTTTTTTTATAACACCCCCGGTAAAATAGGAGTACAGTTGTTATATGTTACTCCTTTTTTATAACTGATGTCTATTTTTGGGACTGTGGGGAAGTTGATTCGTTTTGAATCCTAGATGTAGTTTGTCTATATATATTATTCCAAAGATAACTGAAAGCACGGATCCGAGAGGGACCTGCCCTCTTATCAGGAGGACATTGTAATTGCCCAGAGCTATATTGGATATATAATGCATAAGCATTCTAAATTTTTTATGAAAAGATTCTAATGGCTATGATATGAGTTATGTTTTCTCTCATAGTGTGTATTTCTTGTGTCTTTAAATTCCATCTACATTTTCTTCTGTTTAAATTGGAGAGTTAAAGGTTCAGAATTAGTCTTAAGATTCTCTTGACCTAAGCAATTTAAACTGTGTGATTCTCTCTCTAGCTGATTTGGAACTCATTTTAATAGTGCTCTGATACAGTTGTTTGTTTCCCCCTACTTCTTACCATTCTGCTCAAACTTAATTTTATGAATCAGATTCATTGCCTCACTTAGCCTTTCTCCTTTGAAGATTTCTAATAGTTTGTCATTGCCTTATTCATTTTTAACTCCATAGCCCTAAGTGTTGGCGAGTTCTTTGTTTGGTGTGATGTCAGTGTCATTGATGTCAACTAAGAATGGTGAGAAGGAAAGAAGGAGTCGTAATATAAAGTTTTGAAAGAAACTACATTAGGAACCGTTGATTATCATGGATGATAGATCTATGGCGCACATTCATAACGGTGCATGGAAACAAATGGGAGTTAACAAAAGAGAGTGTGGGCCATCTCCAAAGTCTCGAAACACAAAGTCGTGAAGTCTTGATTCACGAAGGAGAGATCTGGACGATTGGATCGAGGAATTTCGTGGGTCGTTGATCAAACAAGAGCAGATTTCAAAAATCAAGAAATGGAAGAAAGAAGGTGATATAACTTCTGACATCACGAAACGTGAAGTCCCAAAGTGTGAAGAGAATATCTGGATCATCGGATCACTGAGGGTCGTGGATCGTTGATCTAGCATGACGAAGTTCAGAGTTCAGGAGCTTGGACATCGGAGAAAGGATGAGAGCTAACTTATGAGTTTGCAAAACGTGAAGTCTCATAGTGCTTGGCCCCAAGTCACAGCCAAGGTCATATCAGCGAAGAATAAGGGAAGGAGCTAGTGTTTCTAGGCTCTACTTCGGAGATCGGGAGTTGGGAGAGTCGAGGTGACTCCCAGCAGAATATCTGAAGTGTGAAGTCGCGAACTACCTTTTTGATTGGCGAGTGGTCACAACCAGTGGTCATGTGGAGAGGAACGTTGCACCCGGTGCTTGTTCGCGCGAGTAAAGTTCACGAGGATCTGTGGATCAAAAGGCCTCTGCGTGTATAATCCAACGACGCAGATTAAATAAACAATCTGTTCGAATGGTTATTGTTTCACTTCGTGATTTCTTGATCAGTTACGATTCATTTATATGAACTGAATCATTGTTCTTGGGCATTTGAGATTCGTAGTGTAACGGATTATGAGAAAAAGCATAAAAGAAAATTTTCGTGACAGGGAAAGGTTGGTCGTTTCTCTATAAAAATGAGGTGAATTGTATGTAATAAAAAATACAGTATGAAAAGAGGTAGAACAAATTCAGAGATGAAGAACATAAGTTGAACAGAGAAGAAATGGTGAAAAGATCATAATGTACAAGAACCTAAGAGCATGAGAAGAATAGAAAAAGAGAATATGAAAAGAGACAACAAGTGGAGCCAAGCATGAACAGACAGAAGTAGAGGCAGAATTTCAGAAAAGAGAAGAAATGGTAATCATTGACATATTTTTATTGTTTTAAGGTATTATTGAAGCAAAGATTTATAATGAGGGTGGTAGGGTGGTGCTAGGGAGGACTATGGTCCTCTGTTATTCAAGTTGGTGCTTGAATACTGGGAGTTGTAGCTTCCATCTAGTTGTGGCTAGAAAACAGGGTGGTAGGGTGGTGCTAGGGAAAATGAAGAGTTTTATGTGTGCAAGTTGGTGCTTGTACAAGTGGAAGTAGGTGCTTCCATCCAGTTGGTGTTGGAGATCATAAGGAGAAAATGTGCTTCTTTCTAGTGGGTGCTAGAGAATCTTGAGAGTTGGTGCTCTCTACAAGTTGCAGCTTGTTAAAGAATAGGTTGTGGCCTCATTTTGAGTTGGTGCTCAAAGATAGATGATGTACAGAACATAAAAGATTGTCTATCATTCTAGGAAGAAGAGGTTTTCTCCCTTTATGGGTTTCCTCGTGAACATATGTCTCAATGTATATCATATGTGTGATTGATGTTTATTATTTTTGTTGTTCATGTCTTACATAATCTTAATGATCACTTGGAGAAGATTAATAATATCTTAATATGCATAAAATTGTTTAAGCACAGTAACAACTTATTCACCCCCCCTCTCAGTTGTCTTACTAATTTCAACAATTGGTATCAGAGCGGGTTCCTTTTATTTAAAGGTAGATATTTAAGCTTAAACATGACAAGTCATGAAGGGACTTCAACCAATAAGCCTCCTCTGTTTGATGGAACAAATTTTTCTTTCTGTAAAGTTAGAATGAGAACATACATTATGGCCTTAGGTGCTGATGTTTGGGATGTATTAGAGACTGGATATACAAAACCTGTTGTGCTAGCTTCCAAAGATGATAAGCTATAATTTAGCTTCAATGCAAAGGCAATGAATGCTATCTTGAGTGGGCTTGTTGAAGATGAATTTGTAAAAGTGATGCATCTTGAATATGCCAAAGAGATGTGGGATAAACTTATTAGCAGTTATGAAGGAAATGAGAAAGTAAAAGGTGCCAAACTTCAGACATATAGAATGAAATTTGAACAACTAAATATGAATGAGGATGAAACAGTTAGTAAATATTTTTTAAGAGTTTAGGAGCTTGTGAATTCCATGAAGGGTCTTGGTGAGAAGATTGAAGACGCATTTTTAGTCCAGAAGATTTTAAGATCTATGCTTGATAGATTTAATCCAAACGTTTTTGCAATAGAAGAACTTAATGATCTTAAAATTCTGCCTATTGATCAACTCCTAGGAACTCTGACTGGTTATGAAATGAGGATTAGTAAAGATAAATCCATCACTAGAGAAGCATCTTTTAAAGCAGACAAGAATATTGATTCTGAATTAGATGATATTGAGGAAAAATTTGTGAGAAGGTTAAAGAAAGGATCAGGCAAATACCAAGGCAAGCTGCCATTTAAATGTTTCAACTATGGTAAGATAGGTCATTTTGCATCTAAGTGTCCTTACAAATAAAAATACCAGAACTTTGATGATGAAAAGAAATACAAATCTAAGAAATATAGTAAAAAGAAAAGTTTGTGTGCAAATAATGATGACTCCTCAAAAGACATAGATAGAAATTCATCTTGTGAAGATAAAGTCAATGATTTTATGTTTATGGCCATAGGATATCTTGATGATGAATACACAGGAAGTGACATGAATGAAGAAGAAGTTCTGGTTGATATGGAAGGTGAACTAATCAGTGTTTTAGAAGAGATTGGCAGGCTCATACTTAAGAAGAGAAAACAAAAACAATTGTTGATCCAATTTGAAAATATTGGTAAAGAACCAAGTGAATATTTTGTTTTGTTAAAATTAGAATTAGAAGAAGCAAAGAAAATAGAAGATATTCTAAAACATCAATTAGCAAAGAATAAGGTGAGATGTGAAGCTCTGGAAGAAGAAGAAGTGAAATCTAGAAAAGAGTTGGAGAAGTTTCAAGCCTTGTATCACAAAAATATGTCAAGTATCAAAGCCTCAAAAGAACTGAATAGCATCCTGAGTAAACAAAGATCTTCATTGATTGAAATTGGTCTAGGTTATGAAAGTGGTTCAAGTAGTAGTCAGTCAAAAAAGAAAGAATCTACTAAGATGGTCAAATTTGAAGTCAGCAAACAGTCAAATCATGATCATACTCTGCAAACAAAAGTTAATAAAGATGAGTTGAATTCTGAACATGAACAAAGCCAACAAAAGATAAAGAAACCAATTTCAAGAGGAAGGTCAATATTCATGTATCAAAACTTGTTCTATGGTTACTGTTATTATTGTTCTAATTTTGGTCATAAAGATGCAAATTGAGGAATTAAGTTTAGAAGTATGCAACTAAGGAGGTCACAAAATGAACAACGGTTGCAACATAGAACTAAACAGTCGGTGAGTAGACAACGTCATAACAATTATTTTGATCCATTGTATAATGAGCCTGAATGTTACATTTGCCATAATTTTGGTCACAAAGACTTAGATTGTCATTTGAAGAATTACAATGTTGATCCAAGAATAAATTCCTCAGCTGCAAATGTCAAAATATGGAAAAAGAAAGAAAATAATAAGTGTGGGTTAGTACTTTATGCTCAAAGAAAAAAGGATCCTTGGTATATTGATAGTGGATGTTCCAAACATGTGACTGGAGACAAAAGTAAGTTTATGTCTCTAAGAGAAAGCAAATCAGGGAATGTAACTTTTGGAAATGATGCACCAGGAAAAATCAAAGGTAAAGGAATGGTAAGTCTAAGTAATGGCAAAGGGAAAGCTCAAGATGTGTTGTTCGTAGAAGGTCTGAAACATAATCTTCTTAGTGTCAGCCAAGTTTGTGACAGAGGATGTGAAGTTGTTTTCACTTCTAAAGATTGTAGAATATAATCTATGAATTCAGGACAGCTGATTGCAAAAGGCATAAGAACAGAAAACAATGTCTATGTTTTGAAATAAGAAAAAGAAGAATGTCACTTAAGTAAGTATGATGAAATTTGGCTATGGCATAGGAGACTTGGACACCTGAATTTTGATCATCTAATCAAACTTAGAAACAGTGGGGCAGTAAAAGATCTTCCAAAGATATCAAAGCCATATGATTTAGTATGTAAACCTTGCCAAATAGGAAAGCTTACTCGGACACAGTTTAAATCTAGGAACTTTGAATCAATAGAGAAACCTCTTCAGTTAGTACATATGGATTTATGTGGACCATCAAGGAAGGAAGGTACATGAAAAGAAAACGATTTCATGTTGATTATTGATGATTATTCTAGACTCACGTGGGTTTCCTTTCTGAAAGAAAAATCTGAAGCATTTGAAAAATTCAAAGTGTTTAAGGCTCTGATTGGGAATCAAACAGGAAATAGATTGAAGGAAATAAGGTTTGATAGAGGAGGACAGTTTAGTTCAAGGGACTTCAAAGAGTTTTGAGATAAACATGGGATCAAAAGAGAGTATAATATTCAAAGGACACCACAACAAAATGGAGTAGTTCAGAAGCAGAATAGATCAGTTCAGCAGATGGCAAGATCAATGATGAATGAAAGGAATATTGCTCATACATTTTGGGTAGAAGAAATTCATACAGTTGTACATATTCTTAACAAAGCTCATCTTAGGCCACAAAGTGACAAGACTCCTTATGAACTATGGTTTGGAAGACCTGCTTCAATCAAGCACTTTAAAGTCTTTGCGAGTAAGTGTTATATCAAGAATAATGATGAAAATCTTGGAAAATATGATGACAGGGTTGATGAAGGTATATTCTTAGGGTATGCTACAAACAGTGAAGGATACAGATCTTATAATAAGAGGCTGCATAAATTGGTTGATTGTATTGACATAAAAGTTGATGAAGAAATATCGGTACGAGATGTAAGCAATGTTGAATCAACAATAGAGGATATAGTTGAAGATGAAGATGAATAGGTCCAAGAATCAAAAAGAGAAGACTCTAATTCAGATGAAGATACAAATACTCAGGCAGACTCAAATTAGCAGACAGAAACAAAACCACCTCTCAAAATTGTTAGAAAGAATCATCCTGAAAAACAAATAATTGGTGATATGAATAAAGGAGTTCAGATAAGAAGACAATTGATTAAATACCCAGAACAATATCATATTGCTTTCCTATCTATGATTGAACCCAAAAATTTTTATGAAGCCAGCAAGTATGATGATTGGATTAGAGATATGAATGAAGAGCTTGATCAGATTGAGAAGAACAATACTTGGGAGTTTGTTCCTAGACCTACAGATAAGAATGTAATAGGCTCCAAATGGGTGTTTAAGAATAAAATGAATGAACAAGGACAAATTGTTAAGAATAAATCCAGATTGGTCTGTAAGGGGTATGCACAAGTTGAAGGATAGGATTTTGATGAAACCTTTGCACCAGTGGCAAGATTGGAAGCCATTAGAATGTTTCTTTCCTATGCATATCATAATAACTTTAAAGTATATCATATGGATGTTAAGTCAGCATTTCTTAATGGAGACCTAGAAGAAGAAGTATATATGGAACAACCTAAAGTATTTTCACTGACCGATAATCATGACTATGTCTGCAAGTTGAAAAAGGTATTATATGGATTGAAACAGGCACCACGAGCTTGGTATTATAGACTGGACAATTTTTTACACGACAAAGGGTTCAAGAAAGGTATTGTTGACAGTAACCTATACATTAAGTCCAAAGGTGATGATTTATTAGTTGTTTTGGTTTATGTAAATGACATTATTTTTGGATGTACTAATGACCCTTATGTTCAGTGGTTTTCTAATTCTATGCAAACTGAGTTTGAGATGTCCATGATAGGAGAGCTGTCATATTTTCTTGGTTTTCAAATCAATCAGAGTTCTGTGGGATTATTTATCTCTCAAGAAAAGTATTTGAAAGAGATGTTGAATAAGTTTCAGATGGAAGATTCCTCTCGTGTTAGTACACCTATGGTGGTTGGTTGCAAGCTCAGTAAAGATGATATTTCACCTGATGTTGATCAAAGAACATATCGATCAATGATAGGCAGTCTTATGTACATCACATCATCTCGTCCTAATATAATGCAAGTTGTTGAAATGGTAGGTCGTTATCAGTCTGCTCCTAAACAAAGTCATTTGGCAGCTGTCAAGAGGATATTCAAATATTTGAAGGGCACAATGAATTATGGTCTTTGGTATCCTAGAAATCATAATTTTCAATTAACTGCATATTCAGATGTCGATTGGGAAAATTGTTTGGATGAGAGAAAGAGCAACAGTGGAGGTTCATTCTTCTTAGGTGATTCATTAGTAGCATGGCTTAGTAAGAAGCAGGGATCTATTTATTTATCAACTATAGAGGCAGATTACATTGTTGTTGCTACTTGTTGCACTCGGATATTATGGATGATACAAACTCTTGCAGATTTGAAGGTAACTTATACTGATCCAATTCCACTTCATTGTGATAACACCAGTGCCATTAGTGTCTTGAAGAATCATGTTCTTCATTCAAAGACTAAGCATATACCAATAAAATACCATTTTCTCAAAGAGCAAGTTACAAACATAGTTGTTCAAGTGAATTATATTCCTTCCATAGAACAAATAGTTGGTATCTTTACTAAACCATTAGCAAAGACACCATTTGAATATATTCGTCAGAAGCTGGGGGTCATATCTTCTTTCATATAATCTGTTCACCTTGTCAGGGGGAGTACTTATTGATTATCTATTGTATTTTTGGTGAATATTGTTCTGTTTTTTCCATTCATATGTGACAGGGGAGTGTGTTTCCTTTGTCATCGATGTCAAAGGGGGAGAAGGAAAGATATTATTGCAGAATTTCTAGAATGCAGAAAGTTTCCATCAATGTCAAAGGGGGATATTGTTGGTGAGTTCTTTGTTTGGTGTGTTGTCAGTGTTGTCATTGATGTCAATTGAGAATGGTGAGAAGGAAAGAAGGAATCGCGAGACAAAGGTTTAAAGGAAACAACATCAAGAACCGTTGATTATCATGGATGATAGATCTATGGTGCACATTCATATCGGTTCATGGAAACAAACGGAAGTTAACAAAAGAGAGTGGGGGGCATCTCCAAAGTCCCGAAACGCGAAGTCGGGAAGTCTCGATTCGCGAAGGAGAGATCTGGATGATTGGATTGAGGAATGTCGTGGGTCATCGATCAGACAAGAGCGGAGTTCAGAAATTGGGAAACAGAAGAAATGAGGTGATCTAACTTCAGACATCGTGAAACATGAAGTCCCGAAGTGCGAAGAGGAGATCTGGGTCGCCGGATCACTAAGTGTCATGGACCACTGATCTGGCACAACGAAGTTCAGAGTTTGGGAGCTTGGACATCAGAGAAAGGAGGGGAGCTAACTTGCGAGTTCGTGAAACATGAATTCCCATAGTTCTTGGCCCCAAGTCATAGCGAAGGTAACATTAGCGGAGAATAAGGGAAGGAGCTAGCATCGCTAGGCTCTACTTCGGAGATCGGGAGTTGGGAGAGTCGGGGTGACTCACAGCAGAATATCCAAAGTGTAAAGTCGTGAAGCACCTTTTTGATTGGCGAGTGGTCACAACCAGTGGTCATGTGGAGAGGAACATTGCACCCGGTGCTTGTTCAAATGGGTAAATTTCACGAGGATTTGTGGATCAAAAGGCCTTTGCATGTATAATCTAACGACGTAGATTAAATAGACAATTTGATCGAAGGGTTATTGTTTCACTTCTGTGATTTCTTGATCAGTTACGATTCAGTTATATGAACTAAATCATTGTTCTTGGGCATTTGAGATTCGTAGTGTAACGGATTATGAGAAAAAACATAAAAGAAAAATGTCGTAACAGAGCGAGGTTGGTCATTTCTCTGTAAAAATGAGGTGAACTGTATGTAATGAAAATTACAGTATGAAAAGAGGTAGAAAAAATTCAAAGATGAAGAACATAAGTTGAACAAATCAGAAATGGTGAAAATAGCATAATGTACAAGAACCTAAGAGCATGATAAGAATAGAAAAAGAGAGGATGAAAAGAGACAGCAAGTGGAGCCAAGCATGAACAGACAGAAGCATAGCAGAATTGCATAAAAGAGAAGAAATGGTAAGCATTGACATATATGTATTGTTGTAAGGTATTATTCAAGCAAAGATTTATAATGAGGGTGGTAGGGTGGTGCTAGGGAGGATTGTTGTCCTCTATTATTCAAGTTGGTGCTTGAATACTGGGAGTTGTAGCTTCCATCTAGTTGTGGCTAGAAAACAGGGTGGCAGGGTGGTGCTAGGGAAAACAAAGAGTTTTATGTGTGCAAGTTGGTGCTTGTATAAGTGGAAGTAGGTTCTTCCATTCAGTTGGTGCTGGAGATCATAAGGAGCAAATATGCTTATTTCTAGTGGGTGATAGAGAATCTTGAGAGTTGGTGATCTCTACAAGTTGCAGCTTGTTAAAGAAGAGGTTGTGGCCTCATTTTGAGTTGGTGCTCAAGATAGATGATGTACAAAACATAAAATACTTTCTATCACTGCTTTCGAAATATCACTGGTGACTCCACTACTCGAAGATGGAACTCCTGATAGAGGTATGAAAAGGTGTCATGGAAGAAAAGAAGTACTTCAAATCAGGTTTTTTCCAAGACATTATATGGTTCATTGTAGAATACCTCTGGTTCTTTCTTGAATATGCTAAACAAGTTTTTCTTCATCTACTACATGTGAATGATAATCGTCATAATCCTGAAGTTGCATACCTTCCCCTAAAAATTATATAGATATCCCATCAATTTTTTGATGATCTTGATCAAAATATCCCATCTGAGCCATATCATAACCCCAACCAAGTTGACAAGCCTCAAGAAATCAAAACTAACATTTCACCTTATTCAACACCCTCCAAGACCCAGCACAGATATAGACCTTTAATATTACCTCACACCCTCCATGATTTTCCTCCAAAGCACCATGAGTACCTACCTGTGTTTGATGGAGAAATGGGTACCACCACAGCTGAAAAACACCTCCAAAGGTTTGAGCCCTTTATAGACTTATTCGAGATTGACCATGACGATGTGCGTATGAGGGATTTCTCTCAATCCTTGAGAGGAGATACCAAATAATGGTTTAAACATTTGCAGCCAGAGACAATTATCTCATGGGAAGAATTGAAGAATGTATTTTTGAAGTTTTGGGGTAAGAAGAAATTTCTAGACCTGCAGCTTACAGAATTTTATGCCTTGAAAGAGCAAAGCAATGAGACTATCTCCACTTTCAATAGAAGGTTTTCCAGTATTTACTATGATTTTCCCAAAGAAATTCAACCTACTGAAGTTGTTTCCATGCTTCAGTATGCCACCACTCTTCACCCAGATGTCTTTCCTCCTGATGGAAAGAAAACATGAGACCTTACAAAAAATGTTTAGTGATGCTCAGGAAATTCAGCGCAATATCCTAGCATGTAGACAAATCAAAAGTAAAGGGTTGAGTGTTGTACGTCATGAAAATGGATATGAACTGAAAAACTGTTGACTGGGATTTAGAGCATAAAATTGATAACATTCTTGATCCTCTTGAAACTTCGAATGCTAATGATTTTGCAGAGAATGATACTCCAATTATTAAAAGAAAAATCACTTGCATGGTTCCTGATCCACCGCAGGATAAACACAAGGTTGATCGTTTCATGTATTCATTCATGGATAGTCAAGAAGATGGGTGTACAAAGCAACCTGTTGAAGGGAAAATGGATACTCCAAGTATTTTCTTGTTAGATGACATTGCAGATGTTGTTGATTTTCTTGTAAGTGATGAAAATGACCATGATTATGAGGTTGAGTTTTTTCCAACTGCTTGTTCTCCCCTTGAAAATGTTCCTTTTCAGCAGTATAATGAGATCTATCAGTTTACATATCACAGTTGCAAAAAGGAAAATGTTGAATCAGTTGAAGGAAATTATTTACCTCTATGCTTCTCTTCATTTAAATTGTTGAAAGAAAATTCTAAGGTCCTCATTGAGGGAAAAGAGTGTGTATTGATTCCAAGTCACGATGACTCACTGGAACAAACTAACAAGAAATTGCAGCCATCGGTCAAAGGTGAAGCTAAAAACAAGTATGTCCAGCAATTCAAGGACATCGAAAAAGGTGCATATGACAGAAATGAAGGAAATGAAGAAATGCTTAAATCACAGATAGGAACCTTATTGTTATGTTTTGCTTCTTTCAAATTGCTCAAACACGGTATCAAGAATGTTTCATTTCAGAAACCCCCCAGGTATGATATTAAATTCGAAGAAAGCAGTAGACTTGCAAACAAAGAGAATCTCACATTATGCTTTTCTTCCTTTGAATGGTTAAAAACAAATCATGAACAAATAGAGAAATGTGATCAAGAGATTATAGTCAAAGATCATTTTTCTTCTCCTGAACTTGACGAAGAAATTCGGCAAGATTCCAGCAAGACAAACGGTTTCAAAGTTGTCTTTCTTCCCCTATGAATGATGTGATTGTTGAATTTCTTAGTGGCCTAGACATGGATGAGGATTTTGAAACTACAACTATATAAATTTTAAGCAGTATACAAACAACTGCTACGGAGTTTCAGGAAAGAAACAAAACAGGATATGTTATTTTTCAATCAGAAATACATAGAAGTAATGAGAAGGAAATTGTTCCATTTAATCCCCCTGCAAATCACAGTTTTGAAAATGCACCCATGAACACCCTAGACTATGAAACAGTGCATGATGTTAGTTTTTTACATTTGCAGGAAGATTATGAGCATGAACGTATTTCCATTCATTCATTTGAAAATCAAAATGAGAGTCCTCAAACAAGTTTCCAGAAGTCTAATAAAACCAAATCAGAATTGTTTGATAAACAAGAGGATAGCCTTGATGCACATAATATGGTTGTCATGTTTGAAAATTCTCAAGGATGTACAAATGTTTTTAAGATGCATGGAAAGATGGACAAACCTATTGTTTCCATTTCGTTTAAAAATACTCTCAAGATTGAATAAATAGAGCAAGAACAAAAAACACTTGTGAGGGAAGCATGTTTTTTGTCTTAACTCCTGGAAAAGAAATGTGCTCTCATGTGTTTCATGATCCCATGGCATGCTATATATAGGATCTTTGCAATCAGAATCTATAGTTGGTAGTGGGTTATAAGATTAGGAATGAAAGAGACGATAAATTAATGGTAGTATTAGATATGGATTGCTTTACGCCAGAAGAACTGTCCTTTGATTCGGAAAGTTGTTATTTGAAACAATTTCAACATATTTTTCAGCCTCTTGAAAAAAATCTACAAGATGAATCACCTGAAAGTAAGGATGCAGTGGAAGAAATACATGCCTATCAATTTATGCATGTGTTGGAAGACCCTTTTGCAGTTTTACTAGAAACAATAAACAACGATTGTATTTCTGAAATTCTAGGATTCAGATCTAAACATAGCTTCTTAGATGAGTTGCTGACAAACAGGATTTGGAACAAGCACGTGAAAATTAAACGAGTAGTAGGTGAAGCGTTGGCATGGTTGTACTAGAATTTTCATTTTAATTGATTGGTATTTCATTTCAACATTTAGGATAGGTAGGTGCGAATAAGCTTGGTGATCCAGCATTTTTCAAATTTAGAATTTTCGAATAAAGTACTCAGTTAGAGTTTTAGTTGTGCATATGACTTTCAATTTCCAGGACAGAACAAGGAAAGAACCTATTTTGAGAGAATCCCAATGGATGAGGCACCAGGTCTACACGTTCTTTTCTACCTCACAGGGAAGATAGCATCCCCAGTTGGAGCCTATGTTATCACTGTACTAATTTCCTATAACCCAAAACCCAAGATTCGACAGGGCGCCAATCAGTATAAAAGAGTGATAGACTAGCGAGAAGGAGATACATATAGCAGGTGGGCTAAGTATGGTGGAGATCTGATGTTGGTTGGATCCGATGAACAACAAGTCATGGGAGCGGTCGATCGACGGTTGTAAACTATATCAGGTCCAGAACTAGCTCAAGGCTTAAACCCTTGAAGGTGGGCTGATCAAAATACCATGGTCTTGTGTCAAAGCTACGTGTTGCTCCTAGATGGATATCGGGGTGAAAAGCGGTTGAGCTCTAAACCGCTAAAATACCCCCAATGTCACATGTCAAGACATCATTGGAGGTGTCACGTCCAAAGGTCACATGTAGAAAAGGAGGGTTGACGGCTAGTCAAATCACCTCACAGCATTTGTCCCAGTATTTTTTGTCCGTGTGATACCAAGTGAACACCGCCAAAGGACTGATTTGAAAGCTCATCATTTGAACTCAGAGGTCGATCGTGATAATTCGTAGTCCTCGCTACTACTTTCGTCAGTAACCTATGATTGGTTATAAATGATGATTTACTTTAAAATGGGGATGACATTACTTTGTTTTTGAAATTGACGTTCCATTCCTAAAACGGGATAATTACAAACCAAATCAGCTTCTTAACTTCTGTAAAATTAAGGGAGATAAGCTCATATTTTCTGGACAACTAGGAACAATGGGTAAGATGGATCAAGTGGTCCCCAGCGAACCAGGATTTTCAACTAATGTGACAAATTTATCGTTGAAGAAAAAGGAGAGGTTGGTTGCACGGATATTAGCAACATACAAAGTCTGCTAAAGAGTCAAAAATGGATAAATAGGTCAGATTAAATCCCATCATGAAATATTAATCATCAACGGATACGTAGATGAGCACCATATGCAAGTTGTCAAGAGGAAGTGGAGCAAGCAACAGAAGACGGAGATTAAAGCTGAGATGATTGAGAGCGTTGGAGAAAACCAACCTGCGTGGCTTGACACTTTAAAGGAATAAATTGCTAATATGAAATAGTTTTCAAACTAAATTCAGAAAAAAAATTAATAGACTTGTGGCGTTTAAAGGGAGAATCTCAAATATGTCAGTTTTTTTTATAACGCCCCGGGTAAAATAGGAGTACAATTGGTATACGTTACTCCTTTTTTAATAACTGATGTTTATTTTTGGGACTGTGGGGAAGTCGATTCGTTTTGAATCCCAGATGTAGTTTGTCTATATATATTATTCCAAAGATAAATGAAAGCACGGATAGGAGAGGGACCTACCCTCTTAGCAGGAGGACATTGTAATTGCCTGAAGATAAATTGGAAATATAATGCAGAAGCATTCTAAATTTTTTATGAAAATATTCTAATGGTTGTGATATGAGTTTTGTTTTCTCTCATAGTGTGTATTTCTTGTGTCTTTAAATTCCATCTACATTTTCTTTTGTTTAAATAGGAGAGTTAAAGGTTCAAAATTCATCTTAATATGCTCTCGACCTAAGCAATTTAAAGTGTGTGATTCTCTCTCTAGCTGATTCGGAACTCATTTTAATAGTGCTCTGATACAGTTGTTTGTTTCCCCCTTCTTCTTACCATTCTTGTCAAACTTAATTTTATGACTCAGATTCATTGCTTCACTTAGCCTTTCTCCTCTGAAGATTTCTAATAGTATTCCATTGCCTTATTCATTTTTTACTCCATAGCCTTAAGTGTTCCCTCCCCTTCTCCATCAGCAACCTTATAAAAACCCTCAAAACAAACCAAATCTAGCCATTGATTAGCAAAGAAATACCCGGTGACACGACAGAGCCCTCTCTAAGTTGAGAAATCTAGTGCCCAATTCTTAAGTAGGTTGAAACAGTTACCTTTGTCATTTGTCTATCAGACGGACAAAATTTACAGAGTGTTAACACCAACAATTACAGAGCACAAAGTAATCCTCCTCTAGAGACGAAAAAAGTGAAAGAGAAGATGGCTGGAATGACAAGATGGCCAAAACAAAAACCAAACCATATGGCCTCTTTATTCTTAGGTATTCCCTCTAGCATATTGGGAACACAAACCAAACCATATTGGAGAATTATTTAGCATAAATCTAGGTTAGGTGGTATATCACAACACTAGGTACTTGGCATTTTTTTTATTGAAAATCTTGTTACTGCTTTTTCATGTCACCAAAAAAATTAAAAATAATGTTAAAGCGATATTAAATCAATTCAAATTGATGGTAAAATGATGCAATCAAAACTTCATACACGTGCGAAAAACATATGATGCAAATAAAACATAAAAACAATGCAATGAAATGCAAACACTATGAAAACCAAAATTAAGGTTTTTTTTAAGTTTTAGTGTCATAAATTAACAACACAATTATTGGACACACCGACCACACTGAGAGTGGGGGGTGAATCAGTGTTAGTCTCTTTTTACACTTCTTACAAAACTTTAGTTAGCAATCACCATTTACTCATTAGTTCCATCCACCCTTAGTTGCTTGCATATCTCAACAACATACATCAACAATAAAGAACTTTGAACCATAACAATAATGAACACAAAGAGCATCAAATATATGTTTAATATTTTGTATTATATGTTGCAGGAGACTACAATCTCAGGTTTTATCAGCACCAACTCTCAATTGCAAGACCTGGCTTGCATATCTTAGCACCAACCGAGATGTGACGAATCCAACCCTCAAGTACAAGACACAGCTTGTATAAAGAAAGAAATATGTCAAATAGTACCAACAGTCTATACCAAGACAAGTGCATCAAATATGCACAACACAACCTATCTCCACCTCAACCTATCTCATCAATATCATCATCCAAATCTTATCTACTCACAAATATCAATCATCAAGTCAACTCTCAACCATATGCACAATATCACCAAGTTAACCAACAAGATACCTCTAGAAATACACCATAGTCTCCATAAACCAAAAACCATAAACCCTTATACAATACCATGTTCCAAATCCATACCTTTAATCCTATAACAATCATCAAGACCTATACAATACTATGAAACAATTGGAACAATTCCAATATGCAAATCTGATGTGGTTACTAAACTACCAACTTTCTACAGCTGTCAAATCTGTTGTCATGGTTTTGTTTTCGTGCTTATGTTGGTGTAGTTCTTCTACCACGATTCTGCTTTCATGATTCTATTGTCGCGATTATGCTACCGTGATTCTGTGGCCATGATTCTTCTGTCGCAATTCTTCTACAATGAATTTTCTCTATCAATAATACATGCCCAAATAACCTTTCACAAATGGATATTCAATATGCTAGAAGACCATACATTGATGGAAACACCAACATTGATGTCAACACTAATCATGGATGGAAACACTTTAGACATGGAAATGCTCATGTTCCCTTTGTGACCATCACTCATCATCAATGTTCATATCGCCACATCAATGTGACTATCTCTCCCCCTTTAACATCAATGGTAAAGGGTATATCTCTTTGGGGTTGCTCCCCCTGAGGCTACTCCACCTGGATGCATTATCATGTGGGTTGTTATCCATGCAGCTAATGAATCTCTCTCCTTTTGACAAGGGAAATCACTATGATGTAATGTTGAAGACATGGCTGACAATCATCTCTCTTCCTGGAATCATGCCTCTGCAACCAATCATGGGAATAAGAATAACTCCCCCATGTGGGTATGTCTCCCCCTATCTTCTATGCAAGATGAATAATATGTTACCACTGCAATATTCTTCTGTGACTTAGCCAAAACATAGATCAATAGCTCAAGAATTATATGATCTTCCTATGACTATCATTGGACCTATCCATGCATGAACCATATAAACTTGTTCCATACCATACATCATGAAACAAAAGATATGTCAACAATGAATGAACAAAACATGAACCGTGTACATCATGTGCTATACTATGTGCCAACCATTCCCAACACCCATTTACATCAATACCATACAATATACCGTAATATATCATCAATGGAGTGTATCAACCATATGCCAAGAACATGTGCCAACTATGTACCAACCATATGTTTGTACCAACATTCCAACCATGTTCCCCAAACAAGTGTCATATCACTCATGGTATGCCTCTACCATGAACCAAGTGCCACAACCATGTATCTCAACCATCAATATATCAACCAAGCATCATAAAAAGTGTCTCAACTATATCATCACATACATCATGTACCAAATCAAGTGCATCATCCATACACCAAATCTCAACAAGATGAACCACAATAAAGATGTGTTCCCATACATGTCTGTCATATCAACCATAAACCATGTTCTAGTGATACTAATAGCAAGTGCCTCTAAACATATACTAAGAGTGTTCGTCAATAGATCAATGATATATCTCTAGATAGCATCACATCATCATGATATATCTCATAGACAAGGTGCCATAAAATCACTAAGAACATAACCAGCAGTATACCTTATCAGGAATGCATCACTCCACACACTAAAATTTGTACCATGCATCCAAGACGGATAAGCTTCAACACTCAACCATATGTCATCACTATACATAGATCAAACACACATGCAAGCATATAATCATGAAAACTTGCAACAAACCATATCACACCTTGCAAAATAGAGTTATACCATCAAACCATGTTGAAACTCATATATACACTCCTCTTCTTGAGGCTTTTTCCACAGGTACGCGGCATGTTCCACAGAAATATTGTGTATGTACGCAACCTTTCTATAGGTAACCTTGTGTATGTATGTGAGTTCTCCCACGGGATCCTGTGTATGCTTTAGAAAGAGTGAATCTTTCTTTATTCTTTATTCCTTCATTCATGTCTGGTTGTTCAGTCTTCTTCATCCACTTCTGAGAGTGTCCTGGTTTCTTTGTACTTGTACTCTGAGATTCCATCCTTTCAACATTTCCATGCTATATGAAGCACTCCTCATTGGCGTTCTCCTTGAATTCCAGCAATCCTGAGTTTTGTGGCCAAACCCACTGCAGTTGTAAAATCTCATGGTGTGACAATTAGCAGCAATGTGTCCCACTTGATTACATCTCCAACATCTTAGGGTGTTATGGAGCCTTCCAACATCTTTCCTTGCATAATGTCTGCATTCCAAAGATTTGTTACCATATTAGTTACATGAGAAGAAGTGACCATGAAAAACATTTTCATACCTTTTCTTTGGTGTCCACCTTGAAGGTGTCTCTCTTTTGAATTTTCTTTGAGGTGTAGGGATGGCTTCTTAATATCTTCTTTGCTATGTTCTTATGAAGTTTTCCTTACTATGTATAGGTTCTTGACTTGTAGCTTTGCTTCCATTTTTTGAGAATGAAGGACTTACCTCATGCTTCTTAGAAGTGCTAGCTTCAATATGTGCAGCTTCCTTGTTGTATCCAACACATGATTTATCATTAGGTGATCTTTGACAATTCAAGATTTCATCCAAGATTGTTGAGTTATTCATCAACCTTTTTGACTTCTCAATTTGGGTCTTCAGATTGACATTGACTTCAAGTATTTTACTAATTTCATCATCTACCTTTTTATTTTCTTCTCCTTGATTCATTATATCATTCTTTAGTCTCTTGATCTCTTCTCCTTGTTTCATGAGTATTTGTCTTACCGCCACGGTATGCCTTTGGTACTTTTCTAGGGCTTCCTTAATGTATTCATCAAGATCAAAAGTATATTTATCATCTTCTAACACATCTAAAACTTTGTATTTGAGCTTCAACAAATCTTCCTCTTCATCTACAAGATAACAGTTAGATGATTCTACACAACCTTCTTCTACTTGTGTGTGCATGAATCTCCTTCAAGCTTGTAAAGCTTATAATGAAGGCTTGCTCTGATACCAATTATTGGACACACCGGCCACACTGAGAGGGGTGGTGAATCAGTGTGAGGATCTTTTTACACTTCTTACAAAAACTTTAGTTAGCAATCACCATTTACTCATTAGTTCCATTCACACTTAGTTGCTTGCATGTCTCAACAACATACATCAACAATAAAGAACTTTGAACCATCACAATAATGAACACAAAGAGCACCAAATATATGTTTAAGATTTTTGTATTATATTTTACAAGAGACTACAATCTCAGGTTTTATCAACGCCAACTTAAAAGAGCACCAACTCTCAATTGCAAGACCCAACGTGCATATCTCAGCACCAACCGAGATGTGAGGAATCCAAACCTCAAGTATAAGACCCAGCTTGTATATAGAAAGAAATCTGTCAAAATGTACCAATAGTATATACCAAGACAAGTGCTTCAAATATGCACAACACAACATGTCACCTCAACCTATCTCATCAATCTCATCATCCAAATCTGATCTACTCACAAAGATCAATCATCAAGTCAACTCTCAACGATATGCACAATATCAGCAAGTTAACCAACAAGATACCTCTAGAAATACACCATATTCTCCATAAACCAAATACCATAAACCCTTACACAAGACCATGTGCCAAAACAATACCTTTAATCATGTAGAAATCATCAAGACCTATACCATACCATGCAACAATTGGAACAATTCCAATATGAAAATTTGATGTGGTTTCTGAACTGCCAACTTTCTGCAGCTGTCAAATTTGTTGTCATGTTTTTGTTGTTGTGATTCTATTGTCATGGTTATGTTGTCACGTTTCTGTTGTCGCGGTTTTGCTGCCGCGATTCTATTACCGCAATTATGTTCTTGTGAATTTTCTCTATCAATAATACATGCCCAAATAACCTATCACAAATGGATATTCAATATGCTCAAAGATCATACAACAAGAGACCCTTCCTCTCTTATTTATACTTCTCCAAGTAGCTTCCTCTAGGGGTTATCATCTAACCAACTTTACCCAACTTCCTTCTTTTGGGGTTAACTCACTTCTAATCACTTGTCCACTTACAACCACATTTCAACAAATAGTAAACTATCCACTTCTAGTTGCAACTAATTTATTTTTAATTGTTTTATTGTTGCAACCACTTAATCCATGACTAACCACTTTGATTGGTCAACTTCTTCTAGGATATTCTAGAATAATTTGACTTCTTTGACCTTCTAGGGGATTCTAGACACTCGTGAGGGTTCTCTAACTTCACATGGCCATAACTCTATAACCGTGAGGAGTTATGTGACATTCCACATATCACTGGAAATGGCATGACGAGCACTATCCATATAGAATAGTCTATCTTGCAAATTCACTAATCTTAATTACATTATTCCTCAACCAAAATTGGGTTCCTTTACCATACTGCTAGGATTACTCGACCACTTAACCATTTAGACTTTACAAAGCGTATTTTCGTGAGGGATTTCACCATAAGGGGACCACTTTGAGAAAATTATCCAAGAGCATATTCCCATGAGGGCTTGCACCATAAGGGGAGCAGTTTGGAGTTCATCCATTTGGTACTTCCTATCAACCATGACATGACTTCAATGATATAACTCCCTTTGACATCAACCTTGACATCAATGACAACATAATCCAACAACCAATACATCAATGATATAAGCACATCACTATGAAAATACTTGACATCAATCCTTTGACATCAATGACAACATAGTACAACAACAGCCTGGATGCAAAGAGGACGTAAAAAAATGTCATCAAAATGCAAGACAAACCCAGGAAAAAAACTTCAATAAGGGGTTTGAGGGCTACAACGACACTATAAACATGTATCGTAGTAGTGTTGCCTTCTCTACACAAGTACTAGGGGTATTCAATGAGTCTTTACAACCATTCATGTAGACTACTAAAAAATCAACACAAATAATGTCATAAATTTCATCAAAAGACAACTCATATTTAAACATATATGTGGGCCCATCCTAACAATGAGGCTTCTTGCTTTGTGAGATGGTAAATCTAAGCATCAAACCAATATTTCTCTAATGCCTTTGTAATCCTCTATTTCATTTTTCTAAAACCCTACACTTGTAATGATGGAACCATTTCTTGGCTCGAATTGCAAACCATGGTCCACAAGGGTGTCCAACAAAGGGCATTGTAGTGTAGTATTGACATATCAATCCCTATAATAGGGAAGGCATCATTTGAGGTTCATTCTCGAATTGGTTGTCATATGGTGTTCATAGCAACATGGAGAAGGATCCTTAGTACTCTTTCTTCCCATTAATTGCTTATGGGTATTCATATTAATATTAATTGGACTATGTAACATTCATTATCACAAAGATAATTCATTCAAAATAAATTACGACTAAATAACCAAGAAATATGCATCATACATATAAATAACACGCTAGAAAATGGACAAAACTAGGAGCGAACTTCAATTAAATTCAATCTTTGTCAAGTAAGTCATTATGTTCATGCATTAGATCTACCATTCTAACTATTAGGGGGTATTCTCCATACATTTTCCAACAATGGAATAAAACTAGCAACCAGTAAACAACCAACCTACTATTTAACCATCTAACCTCTTTCCTAGCCTTCACGTTTGGATTTATAAAATAGGGCCTTAGGGCATAAAAGATCAATAAAAAAACCTAATCCAACTAATTGGATCAACTAATATTAATGCCCAGTAATACTCATTTCATAACTCTTCAACAATTTGCATGCGATCATCTAGCAACATTCTTCCCATGAAATAAGGGATCATGCTCCTTATAATCCATTGTTCATATTTTCCCCAAAAAAAATTGTCACTTTTCCCTACTCTACCAATTTTTCCAAATTCACAAACTCAATGCTGCAACTATCTTGATTATATGCTTGTTGTGCTAGCACCATCGTGACCTATCAGCCAAAAATCAAGGGGCCAATGATTCCCCTATTTTCACAATGATTCCATGAATAGAGACTATGACGTGGTTTAAGTCCTTGTGTGTTGTCAATGAGACATATATAAGAGTAATGGTTTGGTCAGATGAACTTGTTTTTTTGCAAATGTTGGCACAGGGGCATACCCAGGGTTCAACGCTACAACAACACACCAACAAATCCCTAACTACCAGCCCTTTCGGCAACACCTGCGAAGCAGATGAAGTCTCACCCGAGGTAGAGGTAGGGGTGGTTGCAAGACTCAGGTGTCTGCAACCTTAGCTAGGACACAGATCTGTGATTGTACTACTTAGTAAATCACTTAGCATCGTCAGTTCCTCAATATATAATCACTAATCACTTCGTTGATAAAACAGGGCTTCACAGCCTTCACACTGTTATAACGTACTTAAGCACTTAGCATCAATAGATAGGTCAAATCTAGCAGATCAAGAACTAAGCACATTCATATGAATCAGATCTAATATTCTCACATACTAAGCATAAGTAGATCTATCTAATCATCTTAAAGCACTTAGCAAAAGAAGACATAAACACATTAAGACAAGCACAAAGCAAGACAACACAGCGTTTACATGGTTCACCCCCACTCTGGGGCTACGTTCACCAACTCTTCTTATTTATTGTCTTCAGTCAATCAGTTACAAGCACAAAGCCATCAAAACCCTTACTCCACACAGGACAGAAGATCTGCGTAGCTCGCTAGATCCTTCTTCCTTGAGTTACAACACTAAGCCCTCCACAATTTGCTACAAGGACCTGCAATTAGCTCTGCAAGTCTCTTACAGTCATGCAAAAAGCACTTACAGACTCTACTCACACTTAGCATACATTTACATCACATATATGCAATATTCGACTTCTTCTTACATTGCCTATCCTTCTATTTATACATACAAAATAGGCCTAAACATGGGTAAACCCATGGGACGACATCCCATTCCTGTTACATATTCCCAAAAACCCAAAAAGGATCCAAAAGTGGGTCGAGATCCCGTGATCTCCGCTTCGTCTTACGCTCCTCCTTTGACAGGCTGTCGAAGTCCCAAAATAGGTCACTATGACCAAGAATCTCCCAAAACTTGGTCAAGGGCCAACAAGCCCACAACACTCACCTGTGAATCGTCCCAAGTCACTCTGATCTAACCAGTTCTGCTTCGAAGGCTTTGAGCTTGGCTCGCGCTGCTTCGACCTACTGTTGTGTTATGGCCTCTTGCTCGGTGAATTCTTGGATCATTGTGTCATTCACGGGCCCTTCTAGGCGTTCTTCTGCTATAATGACAACCTGTTGTAGCTCTGCTCCTCGGCTTTCAACCTCTGTGAATAACTGGCATGCCTTATCTTGTATTGGTTGAAGTCGTTGAGTAACTTCCATCACTTTTCTTTGAATCATATGGATCTGCTATTGGGCGGTGTGTTGCTCCTGAGACCACTTCATTCTTTCTACGACTGACAGGGCTTTCAGTTGTGCTTGTAGTGTGTCTGCATGTTGTTTTGCTTCCTTGAGTTGGGACTCCAATGCCTGTAACTCTAGATTTTCGGTGAGGTTCTCGTATGTCTAGGTGCTCCTGTTACTTAGTTTCTTGCACTCCAAGGCAAGATCTTTTAGTCTGTCAACTGTGTTGCGGGAAGTTGCTTCTCATTGGTCTCTTACATCTTGAGGGGTCTCAAGCACAGTGCGGAGTTCCAATTCTGCTATGCGTTGTTGGAGTTGTTGGATTACCTCTTCAAGTTGTGCCACCTGTTGTGGAACTTTCTCTTCGATCTTTACTTCGATGACTGTCACAGAGCAAAGTGCTCTGTGAACCATTTCCTTTACTTCGAGTTGCTCAGTGAGCAACTGTTCCTTGCTTTGTTGTAACTATGATTTTTCTTCATCCCACTTCGCTTGCAGAGAAATCTTTTCCCGTTCTGCAGCACTGCATTTCTCCTCAAGGTCTTTTTGTACTTGCGCTAAAGCCTAGGTGGCTTGCGATGTCTCCTCCTATGCTCGTCGAAGGAAAGCTTCGACTGTATCAGCGATCCGATGGATTTGAGCTAGCTCATCTCCCAATTCTGATGTTCATGGTGACAGAGGCGCAGTAGAGACTGTGTGGATGGACTGTAGTTCCTGTTGCACCCCTTGGAGCTCATCCTTAATCCAAATGAACACCTCCTCCTGCTTAGCTTCTTGCTTCTCTACTATCTCTAGTGAAGCATCATTTAGGGCTGCTATAATGAAATCAAAGTCATCTGATGTGAGGGTAGTCTCAAATTTGGTCCTGGTTGCTTTCACTTTCTTCCGAGATGAGGGTTTCGGTGGGGAAACCTTCCTTTTCTTTGAGAGGTCCTCCTCATCTCTAGGCGATGTAACCTCTCCTTTCTTCTGTTCAACTTCTGCACCATCTATCTCTTTTCCATCACCTCCTTGCTCAGGTGAGATGGAAGTAGTCTTGGCTGAGGTATTGTTTATATCCTAACCCTCTTTAGTCTTCTTTATCTTGCTAGGTCCGGCTGTATACGGCGTATTTTTTGGACTGTTTAAATCGGACATATTCGCAGGAGCTGCTAGAATGAGGAAGTATTCCGACCATTCCTTGGTAATTTCTTCCAAGTCATCCTCCGTCAACTTGTAGTATGATTGTAGTTGTTGTTTATGTCCATCTGCGTGCATTGTGATGTAAATAAAATGGCGGTCTGCGCTGAATTTCATTAAAGGTCGAAACCTGTGGAGGGTATTCGGGGTCATACGAGGCTCAAACTAGATGGCTACCTTAAAATGGTTTTAATACGTATGGAATACGACATTTGACTGCCATTTCTTATTCATGTCGTTCGAGTACCACAATGTACTGAACTTCGCGGCCAGAGGTTCAAACTGCTCGATGTCTGGGAAGGTCGCACCTTTCGGCATCTCCCATGTAATGAAAGCAATCAGGATCAATAGCCAACTGAAGTGGAATTCATATCCCTGATCTTGGGCTTCCCTGCAGTCCAGTTCCAACTGGTTTACCAGTTACTATGCCCAATTCAACTGAAGTCCTTCTATGCACTTCCCTGCGAGGTCAACTACGAAACCAATGACTTGGGTGGGTCGATTCTTTCACACCAACTTTCTTGTGATCAATTGGAAGGTGAGGCGCACTACATCGCTCTATATAGAAGCTACCTTGTATCCTCTCATGCCTTTCTCGACATCTCCGTAGGTGTCTTTAATCTTCTGCGCAAGAGCGTGATCCATGGATTTTCCCAGGTAAAATCCTATGGGTCAGAGCCTTACATGCTTAGCCCTATGATCCGATTGATCAACGTCAAATCCACTATGATACGGCTGTTTAACCATAAGTATATGCCATAGTAACAGGACATCAATATCTTGATGCATGCGTTCACTTCTTGGTGCCTTCCGAAGTGCGGGATCTTCATGACATTGAGCAGTGTGGACTGTGCGAGGTTATGGGTCCATGATTAAGGAATTATATTTGAATTCTTTCCTTTTGTTCTGGTCACATACTTATGTGGGGCGAGTATGCTATAGACCTTCCTGTCCCTGAGGTTGAAGTCACTAAACTTCAATGCTGCAATTTTATCTTGGTCGATGTGAACTGCGCGTATCCCCTTCGGGAGGTACGCAGTGACCAAGGCATACTCAAAATCTCTGGGCACACTGTCTCGATTGATTGTGTCGCTCAGAGGTGGTAGATAAGTGGGTAGTATACTCGGTATTAACTTAGCATTTGCAAGATCATCCCTATGCTTAGTTCACTTTTCATCTATTGGTCGGGATGGACCGGCTCGAGCAGTGGATGGAGAGGCCGTCAGTCCTCTCATCGAAGATGCTTGTACACATGTAGACACTCCTCTCTCCAACATGACTCTTTCATTCATTAAGTCGAGGAGAAATTTTGTTACTGATTCTTCAACTGTGTTGAGCTCGTTGGACATACGCACTTGGGATTAAAATTATCGGGGTCACAATGAACTTAGATACGGCACTAGAACAAACAACAATAGCTCAATGATCACTATATACAATTCACTTAGTCTGCGGGCTTCAAATTCTCAGTTAGAAAAAGTGTTCTATGTGCATGGCGCGACAGGATAAGTAGGCAACTCAGCAACGGTTCGCTTGTAACAGATATGAAGCCTCATTAACTCTTATTATGTCCATTATGGTGCAGTCCAACGGTCTGGTGTCGAGCTGTAAATGATTTTTGACCCGTTCACAGCGGAAGTCGAACGGATATATCGGTCCCAATGGCTATATTGTTTCACCTTGGCAAAGTACCATGTGTCGTTGTTCTAATATCCTGGCGAAGTTCCAATTCTGAAAATTTTCTGTCTACGAAGCTCCCTCTGTAACCTTTTGTAACTTTTCAAACTTTGCTCTCTTCTTACTTAGCTTTCTAGCCTTCTTTCCAGTGAGCTTTGTCTCGGTAGTTTGTTTTCCATTCTAATTCTTATCTTTTGTGGTCTTAGTCACTTCGCATTGTTGAGATTCATTCCTAGGGATCCGGGATAATACTTCTTCTTGGTATGGAATAGGTACTTTAATCTGTTGTGGATCCTCTAATGTTCTTGCAACTTCGACATCTGGGTCGCTAGTGTTAAATAGCTTCGATCTTCTCTCATGTTCTTCAATCAAGTGTGCAATCCTTTTGATCATGAAATCTTTTAACTCATGTTTCTTATGCTCCAAGACTTCTTCTTCTTCCTTTCATCTGGCTTGATCTCTGTCAATCCAAGGCTTTCCTATTAACATGGTAAATGGGGCGTTGTCTTCAACAAATTGAATAATCTCAGAATCTTCCTCTGTCGAAGTTCCATTGACAGTCATAGGTATCTGAGCAAGCCTTCCACACAAGTTTACCATTTTTCCTCTGAATAACCCTAGTCCTCCTAATGAAGGAATCATAGCAGGCCTTCCTATAGCTTCCCAAGTTCTCTCTTTCATGATATTCACATGTGTTTCCTCGTCTAGAGCACAATCAATGTCGAAGTCTCCTATTCTTGCTTCAAGGCGTTCCTTGTCTTTAAATATCTCTGATAATATAATATGTCGGTGGTCATTCAAGGTTTCTCTCATCTGTAGCAATATTTTCTCTGATTCTTCCTGGGGTTCTGCTATAGCCTCTGGAGTTGCCTTAGGGTTTTCTTGATTCAGATTCATTCCTTCAAGCTTAGCAATCATTCTGGGCAAATACAACACTTCATGGTCCATAGCTTTGCAACAAAGACAACTAGGTCTTATCCCAGGTCATTCTTTAGCAAGATGTCTCGGTTTTATGCAACTGTAACAGAGGTTTAATCCTCTCTTTCTTTTAAATGATCCCCAGCCTCTTATGTACTGCACACTAGGATCACAGGAGCTAACCTGCAATAAATTATTTATGGGATCCTACATCCATTCGTTAGTCCAAACATTCTTTCCATGCATAGGTATAACATATATTTCACTATTCTTATAGGATCTACACATATCAAACCTTATTTCATCTATTAATGCCCTAGTTTTCAAACTAGGACAGACTTTATTAAACATACCTAGATCCATACTCTAGAAACAAAAATTTCCACTTATCTTACTTCTACAGAGCACCAAGCTTCCAGATCTAAAACTTTTAACTATTCTTACCTTTAATAGAGCACAGAGATTGCAAATCGTACCTCTTTTAATCAGAAATTCTCACTTTTACCTTTATTAGAGCACAAAGCTTTCAGATATTACTTATTTCCTTCAGATCCGACCTCCTTTCTTCAGATCGGGTTTCCTTCTTTAGCACAGAGATTTATAAATTGAGTAGGACATTGCGCACTAGGGCACAGATCTACACACAGAGATTTCACAATCCCCAGTCGAATCTTTGCACAAAGATTCTTCTTCCTCAGTTCCCAACAATCATTGTTTCAGGTCTCGGCAACGGAACCATTTTTTGGCACAGGGGAAGACCCAGGGTTCAACGCTACAACAGTGCACCAACAAAGCCCTAACTACCGGCCCTTTCGGAAACACATGTGAAGCAAATGAAGTCTCGTTCGAGGTAGAGGCAAGGGTGGTTGCAAGACTCGAGTGTCTGCAACCTTAGCTGGGACACAGATCTATGATTGTACTACTTAGTAAATTACTTAGCACCGTCAGTTCCTCAATATATAATTATTAATCACTTCGTTGATAAAACAGGGCTTCGCAGCCTTCACATTGTTATAACATACTTAAGCACTTAGCATCAATAGATGGGTCAGATCTAGCAGATCAAGCATTAAGCACATTCATATGGATCAGATCTAATATTCTCACATACTAAGAATAAGCGGATATATCTAATCATATTAAAGCACTTAGAAAAAGAAGACATAAACACATTAAGACAAGCACAAAGAAAGACAACACAGCTTTTACGTGGTTCACCCCCACCCTAGGGCTACGTCCACCAACTCTTCTTCTTTATTGTCTTCAATCAATCGGTTACAAGCACAAATCCATCAAAACCCTTACTCTGCACAAGATAGAATATCTATGCAGCTCACTAGATCCTTCTTCCTTGTGTTACAGCACTAAGCCCTCCACAATCTGCTTCAAGAACCTACACTTAGCTCTGCAAGTCTCTTACAGTCATGCACAAATAACTTCCAGACTTTACTCGTACTTAGCATACATTTACATCACATAGATGCACTATTCGACTTCCTCTTACATTGTTTATCCTTCTATTTATACATACAAAATAGGCCTAAACATGGGTAAACCCATGGGTCGACATCCCATTCCCGTTACATATTCCCAAAAACCCAAAAAGGATCCAAAAGTGGGTCGAAATCCCGTGATCTCTGCTTCGTCTTGAGCTCCTCCTTCGACAGGTTGTCAAAGTCCCAAAATAGGTCACTATGACCAAGAATCTCCCAAAACTTGGTCAAGGGCCAACAACAAATAACCATGTCTTAAGACATGAGACCTAGCTATGTTACATGTGATGGATGAAATAAATCTAAGAGGCATCTCTTAGGCCTAATATATTGTTCATTGCCCAAATATTATTCTTAAAGGTATTATGTTGTAGTATGGGATCCCATGTTTATCCAACTAACCATAGAAGCAATGATTAGGGACTAATCCCTTAGCTATCGACCTCAAAGCTTGTTCTAGTCTAACAGACATACCCGTAGTGGTGCAAAGTTATAAAGTTGGATTGTATGCTACTTGTTATCCCAAACTCCTAGGGATAACTAAGGAGATGATTTCTTGAGGCCCTCAGGTTGTAGACATGTAGTACTAAGAGAAAGGTTGACCAACAATGTCTACTTGCACAGACAGAGACCCACCTCACCACCACAGCTCCAAGTTCATCACGACGATATCCACCACATCAGCTAGCTTCCGAAAGACATTATATCTTGCTCCATGAGGTACAAGATAGGTATTATGGTGAGTTTCATTTTAATATTTGAGGAATTTGAGTTTGTTGCATCTATTACTTATTTTGATTGTGTAGCGTTTGCTTGGACGCTATGCTCTTTGCCCTGTTTCACTTTTCTAGTTGACATTGCACCCTAGTAAGTGGGTCAAACTTAGGCATAGGTTTTCTACTGGGAGGTCCTCTTGATGATTCATCGTATCATTCCCAACCATAATCGTCACTTTCCACACTTCATCCTCTCATCTACTTACCTTTTGGGATTTTCGGGTGTACTGACCCAAGAAGGGGTTGTCCCTCATTTCATGGGAAGAAGGGGTTGAAAGCCCAGAGGGGAGATGGATGGAAAAAGGTAAAATCCTAATTATGAACCTTCGATATTCTCACCCAAATAGGTCTTGAGAGAAATGAAATGCTTCTCCTAAAAAATCAAAGACCTGCAAAAGCAAACACATAACATAAATGTCCCATTTGATTGAGGGATTTACACAAACTGTGTTACAAGCTAGACTATACCCCCATGGCACTATGTGTACTTCTCCCCTCAAGTGACACTTTGGTACTGCCCCGCAAGATAATTGATTCACCCTATGGAGTACCTAGTGTTTGGACCTTAATTAATTAATGGCAATGAATGGGCTTGGAAAAAGGATGCATTGAAAACGAAGGTGTAACGGACCCTCTACAAAGGCACCCATAAATGAGACACTCAACCCCTGATATTTCACAAACCCCATGCCCAAAATTTTCCCCCCCATCCATGAAACCTCATCCACATGACTTAGAAAGAGGTACACTCGGGAAACACCCCTAAACTTGAGGTATGATTCACCCAATAGGTCGTTTCGTCAACCCTTCTATAACTAAACTTGGGAAATTGCATAGGGTCTTTGAGCACTTGTTTACATTGATGTGGTAGTTTGTATGTACATGCTTGGATGGCTCTTTTATTGATTTTATTTTCTCATCATGATACATTTGAATCGAGATCCTTAGAGGGCGTATTTATTTGTCTTTGCAGGACATAGTTGATGGACAATTTTGGAAGAACAAGCCTAGCTTGAGTGTAATATCCCCAGGCAGAGCCCCAATTATAATTATGAATTTTAAACGTATTGGACAGGTTGGTGAGCCGAGTTATAATAAGATAGGAGGCTTATGTGGTAATTAGGCCAAAGAGCCTAGATGCAAAGGTTGGTGAGACTACTATTGTATATGTGTAAATGCTCATATATTTAATATAATTACACCTCTGCGTGTAGACCGGCCACAAAGAAAGAGTGATGGGGGACTAAGATTTCACAAGGTTGGGTAAGGGAGAAGGGGGTGAAAGGTTGGAAAGAGGGGCTAAGATTAGGGGCTTAAGTCCTTGAGAATAATAATTTATTATTATTCCAAAAGTTGTGTGAAAGACATGTTTTTATCCTAAGTTCCTGGGAAAGGGAACGGGTGCGAAGTCAAACGCATGCGGTTGTAGGAAGACAGGTGTTGACCTGGGTGCATGCAGTTATAGCTGGGAAAGCTAGCACTGTTGGGGGGGTCCTTTCCATTTTTCCATCCACATTCTGAACCCGAAACCTCCATGATCCACCTCTGATTTGTTTCCTAGCCACGCACCCTAGAACCCGTGGGGAAAATCAACGGACTGAATCGTGTCTCTGGGAGAACACTGATTTATCCCGCGTGTATCCTCTGTGAATTCCATTTATATCTGGATCAACCTATACATACCCTCACGCTTCTCTGAAAACATAAACAGTGAAGGCATCTTGTGTTTCCTTTCTGAGAAATCTGAGCACCTCGTATTTGTCTATGTCATGTGTGTCATAACTGTTGGTTGTTGTGGCCATCCAGTTCCTCGGCTAAGTGTGGTTTGTTGTCATCATTTTTTCCTTGTTGAGCCTTGTAGTTGTCCTCCTTGTGTTGGAACTGAGTTGAAGAAGCAGGTTGCCAGGCCCATGTGCAACACTCTTTCCAGGTGAGAGAGGTGGTTGTGGTTGAAGAGGCAGTTTGTTAGGCCTATGAGCAACTCTCTCCAGGTGAGAGAGTGTGTTGTGGAAGTGAGTTCTCCTAGAATGGGTTTTGTAGCTGCTACAGAGCTCTGAGAATTCCGATCTGACATGTTGTTGAAGACCAAGGCAAGGGATGTGAAGCAACCGATGGACTATGTGACAGTGAAGGTGTATACTCCTGGGGTGGGACGAGCATGTGGGGAATGAGAGTCTGTGAGCAGTGGGCATAAGTGGCTCCTGGGAGAGAATCCTTCCTCTTTAACTGTGTGACTTCCCTATTGACCTTGCCTAGCCTAGGATTCCCTTTCCCTGGGTGGATCTTAGTCCCACCTCGAGGATGACCCACTACTGAGCGTGATGAGCAGCGTGGTCTATGGTTGGGAGGTTCGTGGAAGGTCTACACACAGTTTGTGATCTTCTAATAAAATATAAGTATCGCTCTATGTTCATTTACATGCTATGTAATGGTACATATGTTGTAATTGATGAGTATTTCCTATGTATGTTCTATATGTTGCATGTGTAGGCTTACTGTTATTTCTGCAATAATATGTTATATATACATAGAATAGTCATTCTATGTTTATATGGATGTGTATGTTTTTCCGCAAGTGTCTCTATGTGGCATAGCCCAGTAGTTTAAGGCTGGAGTTGTCACGGATCAGAGCAGAACAAGGAAAAGCTAAGTGAAGTGTCCAAGTAGTGGCGTTGCCCAGGCTAGTTGGTGGTTGGGGACGTTACATTTTGGTATCAGAGCCAAGGTTTCAACACTGAGCCTGGATGGGCTATGTTAGTGGTAGTTGAAGAAAAAAATTTGGAAAAGAATTGTTGTCAGAATGGACAAAATTCAATTTCAGAGCCAAGGTTTCAAACACTGAGCTTGAATGGGTTGGATAAGTGGTCATTGGACCCAAGGTTTCATGGGGAAATTGTGTCTGGAGGACCAATTTCGAAGCTCAGAACCTTCCTGAGTGCCAAGAAGTTACCTTGGTCGTGTTATGAAGCTCAGGAGGAGTAGCAGTGTCATAAAACCACAACAGAAGTGGTATTGGGTCGCAGAGTAATGTGGACCTTAGGATCTGTTCGGGAGAAGGAGAATCCTTCACGACCGTCAGATATGGTAATGTTTTGAGGCAATTAGCCATGAATTCCTTTGGAAATCCGTAGAGTAATAGAGTTTGTTCTGCATCGTAGGATCTATTCGGAAGGAAGGCAAATCCCTTACGATCGTCAGATCTAGGGAAGGTGCAGAAGAGTTAACCCGGAAGCCCTTCGGACTTTGAAACTTCAGTGAAGTCTGGTGCGAGAAACAAGAGAAGGGTAGAAGCCTGAAGCTTCGAAGTCCCAGGAGATATCTACACCATAGATCTGGGGAGAAGCTTGACCGTTAGATCTCATGGCAGATCGTAACTTCAGAGTTCGGCTATCAGGAGAAGTGGGATGTGTTGATGCAAAAACTTCCAAAGTTCAAAGTTTCGAAGTGAAAGGGTAGAAATGGTGGGGTCAGATGACATCGCCAGGGGTGACATGGACGTTTCTAGGCATACCATGTGCCACCACTTGAGTTGGTGATAGTTGTACTAGGTGGGCCCGGAGGGTAGAGAAGTCTGGAAGTTCGGAATTCGAGAGATTGGAAGGAAGAAAGCGTGAAAGATTTCGGAAACCAAAGTTTCGATGCTCCGGAGTAGCGTGGCATGATGATGTCACTTGGATTGACGTGGACACATGGGTTGTGTTCCATGTGTCAGTGGGTTTCGAACCTGTGGAAGATTGAAATTTCAATTGGAACATGACACGTGTCACCCATCTGACTGGGCCATGTGTCAGTCGCTAGTAAATAGCCACGCGGCACTCTGTATGAGCATGGTTAGTGGGACCCAGGATTACTTAACATAGTTAAAGGTCGGAGGACCCACACTGGAATTGATCACGATACATCAAGATCAATGACCAAGAGGCATTGTGGGGACCCAAGTTGTACGGGAGTTAACTCTCCAAGGGGTTCTACAATCCAAATCACAGTTGACAAGGAGTGTTCGGAGATTAACAGTTTGAGGTATTGGGGGTGTGCGTATGTGAAACCCTTTGAAGTCTCGAAGCTCTGAAGTCCTGAAACTCAGACGCCAGAGGTTCCATAGCGAGTGTCAGTCAACGGATGCTGAGTAGTAGTGGACGGTTGATCCGCCCTACTTCGCGAGTTCGTTAATTCAGAGCTCAAAGGGTCTGTTGTGTTGTGCTTTGAAAACTTCTAAATCCAAAGGCCCAAGTAAGTGCCCAATTGTTAGCACTTGATCACAGTCGTGGTCCCATGCAAGTTAAGGACTCAAGGAAAATGGGGGCTAGTGCCCGAAAACTGTGTTAAAGAAGGGAAAAGGGGTTAGGAAGGAAGCAGGTGGGTTTCGTCTAGTTCGAAACTACATCAAAAGAATACTGAAGACCTAGGAACTTTATGATAGGGTCCAGCAAATATATAAGAGCCATTAGCTCAGAGAAAAGAGATTGTTGCACAAGAAGTGCATCGGAGAAGAAGCACAAGTTTTAAAGGATCATAGCTTTCTGCTCAAGGCTCAGAATTGAGCAAGGAAGCCATGATTAGAAAGGTCTTAGAAAGAGGATTCCAAATGTAATGGTTACATTAAAACAGAAAAAGTGCTAGAGATGTCTTCAAATAGAAGAAAGAAGGAAGAAGGACAGGGAAAGTTCTTTATTCTACATCTGATATTTTTCAGAAGTCATTGGATCAGATGTTGGGTTCAATAAAAAGCATGGAAACCCCAAATGGAATTCTTGTTTGGGGAAGACAATCCAGGTGACAATCTTTGCACATCAAATGTGAATGCTAGGTAGAGAAGAGAGTAGAGAGGATTCTATTAACAGATAAGTTGTCGTTGTTGAAGACCATGTACAAAAGCACTTGAATCAATATAAGAATGCTTTGGTCCAATTTTATGGTGTACTATGGTTGTTGTATGTATCAATTGAATGAATTCTTGTAAGGAGTGCAGCAAAAATCCCACAAAGAGTGCATCGACAGATTCTGGGTTTACCTCAGAAAGATCAGGAGAGATACCGTGAAACTTATACCAACAGAAGTGCAAGGGTAGCACAGATTCGTGCAAGGTGTGCACATGCCAAGTTAAGTCTTAGACTTATCCAACCTGAGGGAAGGAGGTTGAAGAACTTTTTTTGCGAGGAGTGCACAGAGTTGGAGTTCCATATAGCCAGGGGTTATCGTGAAGGCTGTAAGGAGTGCGAGCATGATTCTTGAGAATCCTTGAGTTGCAATGAGAATCAAGCTCAAGAAGGATAGAGTTGTCAAGTGTTCAAAGGAAAGACGAGGGTCGAAATCACCTCGTGGAAAACAAGTTCAGAAGGGTTGATGCAGAGTTGGACAGAAGAAACCTGTCAAGAATCTCAACGGACGGTAGAGATCCCTAGGGGAGAGAGGTGTTGACAGTCGCGCATCGTTAGATCTAGTGAAGTC
>ML830002.1:57048-80101 GCA_009831015.1 Picea engelmannii | reverse complement strand
AAACCCTAGTACATTAGAATCAACACCACACTTAATACTTGTTGTTGCAATACCCACATAGAGTTTGATTATTAATATCAAACATTTGTACATATATGTCAATTTTTTCCATACTAACCATATGTAGGAATGCTCAAGTACACTACCACAAATTACATTCAGATACTTTTTCCATAACATCATGTGTCTGAGGCAAGATGAGAAGACATATTATACAAAACATTGTCTAGATGGTACATGAAACAAATGTGGTGGGCCAGTATTATGAGCTAGTGCTTCCATGAGATTGAAGAGGACCATTTGATATAGAGAGATTAAAATGTTTTACTTATTATATGTACGATGGGAAATAAAGGAATACGATTAAATTAGTGACCTCCCAAGTGACATTGTCATTAGCAAATTTTCATTAAAACTAGTTGATTGTTTGTTATAGATATATAGTTATATGATGCCTAATTTAAATTTTTCCACCAAGTGTAAGTCTGTGGCTTTAAGTTTAAATTCTGTGAAAATACCTATAATTGCATTCAACATGTCCATATGGCTTGATGGTGACAAAAACAATTCAAATTATGTAGAGATACATTTTCCCCTTGGATCCATATTGTCATGGATTATTTTTTCAAAAAATACACTCTATAGCCACAAAATGAGATACAAAGCCAATAATGTCCTTCGAATTAGGTGATATTGATGGACCATATCACTTATAGGCATGGGATAGATAGTATGAAAAATACATGGGTGATATTGAAAGTGTGACACTTTTACATAAGTGATGATTGGACCATCAACATCCCTTATGTGGAACATTGATTTGATTTGTTCTATGATCACTTGAACAATAGGTATATGCCATTTTGTTGATATTGGATATATTTATATGGATGTGAAAGTTAGTTAAAATAAATCGTGTGTATTTCAATTATTGTGTTTTTTTACATAAAATATAGGTTGCCACATATATGGAACTATTTTGAGACTAGACATGGAAAAGGAGAGAATCACGGGGATGGTGCATGCATACAAATTTATTTATGTAGGGAAGAGATGAAGTTTACAACACTTGGACACATTGAAGATGTTGGGACTATTGTCAAATGGTGTACATTAATGATGAGAGAGTAGTCAATAAGGAAAATACAAATGAAAATATTTTTCTAGGAGGTGACAAATATGGACCAATCATGCACATATCGTTGCAACATAGTGCATGGAACTCACCAGTTTCATTCAATTAGAAGATTAGTCAATTATTCCCTAGAAATATGGATGATAAAAATGACTTTATTTAGTGGTTTGTGTAGTAGTTATGAATGGGATGAGCGTGAAACAACAAACTTGGTTAATACATGGGTTTGAGTGTTTCTTGGTGTCAATCAATGCATGGTTACTGAAGTAGCCCCATTGGACAAGGAACAAACATGGATTTTTATTGATTATGATCACATATCAGATCTTGTACAAGTTGGTACATATATGTTATGACTAAATATATTATTACAAGTTTTTAAATGCCAATAACTTTATTTTTTATTTTGTGCTACTCCATTTTTAACAAATTTTATATACATTCTATTCCATTCTATAGGTCACATATATACGATGGTCACCATGAGAAATATGTTTAAATTTATCCTAATCAACACTGGGATGTTAATTCCGAATAAATCACTTATTGAATTAAATCAAAGTTGAGTAATCAAATAAACATGTAGCAAAAGAATAAACAAGGAAACCAAATCAAGCACACATAAACACCAATATTTTCGGGTAAATATCCTTGGAAAAACGTCGGAGGGAAATCTAGTGTTGAGAATGATTTTATTATGCTAAAATCAGAGCTCCCATAACAGGGATAATGGCTCATTGAGAGAAATACAACTGCAAACAAACTTGGCTAAGCTTGACCTCATGTACGAACCAGAA
Source organism: Picea engelmannii (assembly GCA_009831015.1). Lineage (NCBI taxonomy): Eukaryota > Viridiplantae > Streptophyta > Pinopsida > Pinales > Pinaceae > Picea > Picea engelmannii. The sequence continues at coordinate 78,169 of ML830002.1, read as the reverse complement.
CTATACACTTTTCGAGGTGTACGTGACTTTTCTTCAGCAAACCCGCATATGTACGTGAATTCCTCCACTGAAACCTATGTACATGTATGTAAAATCTGTATGGAAATATCTATACGATGCTACACTCTCCTACAGATTCCTCTGAATGAAACCCACCTTTGTTTCTTTTGTTCTCTCTTCTCCTTGTCCTGATCTCTAGATGGAAATCCTTCTCCACCTATCTAAGATATTGAAACATAATCCTTCATGACCCAATACTATGTGTTGACTCTCTCAACACCTTTCAAGTTTCAAGTGTCAAGTGTCTTTCTCCTTCACCCTAGCCTTTCCTTTATAATCGTGATTTATATCTCTAAAGTCATTGCATGTTGAGATCACTTCACATCACTTGAGATTTAGAAACATGATAATTACTTTTAGCACTTTCCTTAAATAACTCAATTAACTAATTACATAATTTCTTAATAAATAAAAATTACTTTAACAATTCCTTTAACTAAAATAAATTCAAGAGTAGAAGGCTATGGAAAATTTCCACATGTCTAGACACATAGACCTATACGGAAATGTGTGTTCGATGCTACCACTAGCATCAACACTCCCTCTTAGCAAGGCGGGTATTCTGCACCACTACAAGTATGTCTCTAAAGAATACAATCTTCCTTTCTCCAAGGGTTTGGTCAGAATATCTACAACCTACTCATCTGTGGAAATATATTGAAGTTTCATTTCTCCCTTTTGGATCGTATCTTGAATGAGGTGGTATCGGATCTCATGTATATCCCAAGATCCACCAACTCTTAATCTGAAGTGATCACCTTATTTAGATTGGTAATCATAGGTGTGTTCATTGTTTTATAGTCATCCATCTTGAATCTCCTCAATATATCTACTGCATCCTTCCCTCATCCAAGGAAGATCTCTCCCAATACCTTCCATACCTCTAACCCAAATAAATAATGCATCAAGACAATTCCCTTCATCTCGAACTCACTAGATAAATATGCTTTGTACCCTATAATAAGCTCAGCTGCACTTGTGAGAAATAAATCATCAACGTACAGAACCAAGATGAGTGGATCTTTCCTAACAGGTATAAATTACAAGTTAGGATACACCTCACTCTTAGTAAATCCCATACTCTGCAAGTATTCGTTGATCCTAGAATACCATGCCTCAGGTTTCCATTTGAGTTCGTACAAGGCTTTATTAATCCTACAGACATGAGACTCCATTCCATGTACCTCAAATCCCTGAGGTTTCTCTATGTATACTTCCTTCTCAATAGTCCTATTGAGGAAGGATATTTTCACATCCATATGATCTATCCTCAACCTCATAACTTAAGAAATATAAATAATATCTTTAATATAAGCATAGCTGGTGACTGGAGAAAATATCTCCTTGTATTCCACTCCCTCTTTCTGGGAGAACCCTCTTTCCACAAAAAATTCTTTGAACTTCTCGATGCTACCATCTACAACATGCTTGATCTTGTAGATCCACCTAGAACTCATAACTGACTTTCCCTCTAGTATTGGAACTACGTCCCAAACATCATTCCTCATAATAGAGGTGTACTCCTCTACCATATTATCCATCCATACCTATTGATATATTTCTTCCTAAAAAATGGAAGGATCAACATCAATGATGCTACTCATAAGAGCCATATAGTTTGAAAATTCTTCATATTCCTTCACTCTCTGACCGCACTCCTAGGATCCTCACCAACATCCCTCAATGACTATAATATCCACCAAGGTCTCCTGATAGGGGTGGAAGGGGTTAACTCCTCCTCCCCACCTAAAGTATGAATTATTGAATGTTTTTGATCCTTTGAAGCCTACTTCTCCTCGTCCTCTATGATTTTTTTATGAGTCTTGATATCTGCTAGATTCCAAGTTATCCTCAAACTTAACATCTCTTCTCACAACTATCTTCCTCTACACTGGAATGAAGATCTCGTAAACCTTTGAGGTCTCACTGTACCCCACAAATATACCCTTTTGTCCTGAAGGCTCTAGCTTCTTCCTCTTATCCACGGGAACATGGATGTAAACTAGAAAACCAAATATCCTCAAATAACCAATATCTAGCTCCAAACCTGAGAATTCCTCCTATGGATTCTTGTCCCCCAATATCCTATGAGGACTCCTATTCTACACATACATTTTTGTGTTACACACCTCTCACCACAGGAACATAGGAAACTCCTGGTCATGTATCATATCTATGGAAGAACCGATTATGGACTGATTCTTTCTCTCCACAACCCCATTCTATTGAGGGTTGTATGAGACTTTCATTTCCCTCTTGATCCCTTCCTCCTTGCATAAATCCTTGAATTCATTAGAGGTCTAATATCCCCCATTATCTGACCTAAATACCTTGATATTGTTACCTTTTTAGTTCTCTACCTTAGCTCTAAACTCCTAAAACTAACTGAAGACCTCATCCTTGGTCTTCATACAGAAGATCTAGTTTTTCCTAGAAAAATAGTCAAGAAATGTCACATAGTATGACGATCCCTATAATGATATTGTTGATATCAACCCACTCACTTCTGAATGAATAAGATACAATATCATCTTGGACCTACTCTCACTGCTAGGAAAAGCATACTTGGAATTATTTCCAAGTGCACACCCTTTACACACTCCCTGCAGCTCAATTATGAACCCTGAAAGACCTATAACAATCCTCCTCAGAATTGGAAAATACTTGTATTGTAGGTGTCCCAAAATCCTGTGCCATAAATCACATAGGTTTTCATTGTTGTGTACCAAATCATAAACATGCTTACCCTATAACATGTATAACTTTCCTTCTCTAACCCTAATGATCACTGCATTGTCTAGGATAGATTTCTCTAGACGTATGAGTAATTTCCCTCTTTGAAAAGTAATCAAAAAACCCCTTTCCTCCATAGGTAAGACTGGAAGCAAATTATTCTTCAAACTTGGTACATAAATCACATCCTGGGAATCCAACAAACCCCCTGACTCGAGCTGGAACAAAATTATTCCCTTTCCCTTCACTCCATACCTGACGTCATCACCAAGCTCCACATGAACATCTGAGTCACTCTCCTTTAGACTGATAAATAAATTATGTGCTTATGTCATATGACGAGATGCACCATTGTCCAAGAACCAAACACTCCTCTCTATTGTGTTGGTAGAAAGGAAATAAACCAATGAGTAATCCTTCTCAAACTTTACCACAAACTCATCAAGCTACGTCTCTCATGATGCTATTATCTGCATATTTACATTACCCTTCTTCTTCTCCGGACACTAATATGCATAATTTCCATTCTTATTACATGAGAAGCACTTTATTTTACTCAAGTCCTTCTTCTTCCATGGCTATGATGAACCTCCCTCATTATTACCCTTATTTCTATAACTCTTTCTTTTTCCCTTCCTTTTATTTTACTGATAAGAGACAAGTTCTCTTCACTACCTACCTACTTGTTTCTCTTAGAATCCTCTAGAGTCTCTTCCTAGAAGAAATCATCCCAAAGTCTCTGCCAATATGGGAGATTTTCCTGAGCGACGACTCCCTTGAAGAAAGGTTCCCATGACTTGGGAAGACCATTCAATGACACACTCACAAGATCTGTGTCCTCTATTTTCTCCCATATGGTTACAAGCTGATCATGCACCTGTGTGATCCTCATGCGATATCTAGTAACATTATCATATCTAGACATCTGTATCAATCTGATTTTATTCCTTAAGACCATCTTCATATTCACGTTTGTGCTTTGGAATAACCCTACCAAGGAATCACACATATCTTTGGTTGTATTCTTCTTGGCTAGGTGAGGGATTAAATGATCATTCACAAAATCTAGGAGGGCCCTCTCTGCTTTGATCTTCTTCTTGTTGTGATCCTCCAAAGTTTTCATATTTGTTGGTGGGGTAACTACTTTATCCACTAACTCCCAAAGTTTATACTACTTCAACTCCAATGTAACTCTTGCTTTCCAATATAGAAAGTTGGATTCTCCATCCTTTGTCTTCAACTCTCAACGATGTTGTTTCCATCCCTAATACATGATAACCTACCCTATAAATAACCTCTTGTTGAAAACTTCCCCTATACTGACCTATACGAACTTGTACACGACTGTCACAACTAAAACTCGTGTATGTACGTGATTGTCACCACTGCAAACCATGTATGTACGTGAATGCCACCAATGTAACCTGCGTATATGCGACTGTGCCCAAATCCTCCTGCATATGTATGAAACTGTGAATTTTGTGACCCGCATACACCTCTATACACCTGCAAAAATATTTTTTACCTATGTATGATTGTTTTCCTAAAATCCGTCCTTCAATTTCCACATGTTGGTTATGGATATGCTATAGATCATGTACTTGGTTTCCTCCCTTCATAGCACCTTCTCTGATACCATGTTGAAATTTCTCCTACTCAACACCCGGTTGTTAATTCCAAATTAATCACTTATTGAATTAAACCACAACTGAGTAATCAACTAAACATGCAACAAAATAATAAAAAAGGAAACCAAATCAAGCACACATAAACACCAATATTTTTGGGTATATTCCTCTAGAAAATCTCCAGAGGGAAAACCAATTCAAATAATGATTTTATTATGCTAAAATCAACTCTCGCGTAATAGGGATAATGGCCTACTAAGAGAAATAAAACTTCATACAAACATGTCTAAGCTTGACTTGTTGTGCAAACCAAAACTACATGATTTTTTAGGTGTACGTGACTTTGCTTCAGAAAACCCACGTATGTACTTGATTGTCTCCACTAAAACCCGCTTACATGTACGAAAATTTTGTATGGAAAGATTTGTATGACATGACACTCTCTTGTGGCTTCCTCTGAGTGAAACCCACCTGCATTGCCTCCATTCTCTCTTCTCATTGACCTGACCTCTAGATGGAAGTCCTTTTCCACCTATCCAACATCTTGAATCACATTCCTTCATGATCCAATACTCTGTGTTGAATCCCTCAACACCTATCAAGTTTCAAGTGTCAAGTGTCAAGTGTCTTTCTCCTTCACCCTAGCCTTGTTTTTATAATCATGAGTTATATCTCCAAATTGATTACATGTTGAGATTACTTCTCACATCACTTGAGATTTAGAAACATGCTAATTACTTTTATGACTTTCCTTAAATAACTCAATTAACTAATTACATAATTAATTAATAAAAAACAATTCCTTTAATTAAATTAAATTCAAGAGTAGAAGGCTTTGGACGATTTCCAGACGTATAAACACATAGACCTATGCAAAAATAAATGTCTGATGTTACCACTAGAATCAACAAAATAATTCATAGGTTGCTAACTATTGGTTGGCATGTTTCCTAGACGGGAAGAAAACCATCGTAAAAGTAGTAATGGATTATGAAATAATGAATTTCTTATTATGTCAAAGGTTATTAAAGGTGACTACTTCACATTAGTTGCACAACAGAAAAACAAGGATGAATGTGTATTTTATAATTATAGACCAGGTGTTATTGTATACCACTTCACCAACATAATATTTGGTAGAAACATTACGTTACAGAAACTTTCCAAAAAACATAAGTCATAGCTATGATACTTCCTACCTCATTATAAGGATGATATTTTGGATATCATTAGAAATATAGAAGATCCAAATGGCCTACTTTAGTGAGACATGAAATGAATATGTTGTTATTTATAGGTGAGTTATTTGTGCGTAAAATTCATCTTTTATAGTTTCATTGAGTAACTGTTATTTTATTTTGAAATTTTTCTTTCATGTTCCCAAGTTACTAATTGGATCTATGGCACATGAAGGCACCAACAAGATTATCATTTAAAGAGAACACTAACTCATAATCAAATAAATAGACTCGTCTCATTTTACGACAACTCCTTTGTTTTTTTATTTTAGTACTTCTGCATTTTAATCCATTTCTCTTGAGTTGTTTCCAAATGTAGCTCACTTTCTCATACAATTAAGGACATTTGAACTAAATGTTCCTCAGAGAGAAAAAAATGCAAGCCATACCTTAAAATGGCCTATCTCCAATTGTAACATGTGAATTTAATTGAGAGAATCATTTGTGTGTAGTCATCAAGGTCAAATGAGTGAGATATTGAGATCTGACCCTAGGATCCAAATATAGTGCTTTAACATTGACCCAAATGACCTTATCCAAAATCATGTCTTCTACAAGATTGTATGGCCAAGGGCCCATAAATAAGTACATCATTAGGATTTTCCTATTGATATAAATCCAATAGAGTAGATAGTGCATCAAACTGACTCACCATTCTCGATTTTTTTATGGATGTACTCCCCTTCATAGAAAATTTAGGATAGGTGACCTAAATGTTCCCCCAAGGAAAAAAATCAAAATGTGCCTTAGATTGACATGAAACTAGATATAGCATCTAAGTTTCATTGGGACTATCATCCCTATGTAGTCACTGAGGTACAAACACATGAGATATCAAGATTTGATGCCAGGATCCAAATTCAATGCTTTAACATTGAGCCAAATGGCCTTGTCCAAAATCATTTATTTTACAATCCTATATGGGTGAGGAATCATAGAGAATGACATTGTTGTAATTGGCCTATTAGGACGAATCCAATGGAGAAAATGGTGGATCAAAATAGCTCATCATTATTTAGTTATTTATAAATGCAGATCACCATCCCAAACAATTAAGGACACCTGATCAAAATGGTCCTTTGGTTACAAAATGTAAATTGTGCCTCAAAATATCATGTTACTACTTGTATCACGTGAGTTTCATTGAGACCATTGTCCGTGTATAGTCACCAAGGTCAAATATACGATATATGAAGATTTGACCCTAGGATCGAAATCTAGTGCTTTAACACTGAGATAAATGACCTTGTCCAAAATCATTTATTTTACAATCCTATGCAGTTGAAGACTTGCAAAGAAGGGTACTTTTGGAATTTTCCTATTGAGACAAATCCAATAGAGTAGATGACACATCGAACTGTCTCACCATATTAAAGTTATTTCTAGATGTACCTCACCTTCCCAAACAATTTAGGGCACTTGACCTAAATGTTCCTTGGAGGAAAAAATGTAAACCATGCCTTGTAATGGCATGCCACTAGTTGTAGCATCTGAGTTTCATTGATAACATCATCCTTGTGCAGTCATTGTTATGACCTAAAAGGGGAATATATAGGGTTAAATGCATATGATATGAACCCAAAGGGGGGAATACATGGGGATAAATGTACATGTAATGTGTAAATATATATGTAATAAGGTTGGCCTAATGGAAAATGGGCCTCATGTGCAAGTGTGAATAAGTATATATAGAGGTCATTTCTTCATTATTTTGGCGATGTGAATTGTGATGTATTAATGCATTTAGTTATGTGGAGGAGATTCCCCTATTCCTTAAGGATTTATTATGTAACTTATCTATCTTGGATTTTTATCCACTCTCCATTATATACATGGTGTGCACTTTTTTTCTGTTATCATATTTTAGATATTTGGTTCATTACATTTGGTTTCAGAGCATCGATCCTAGGATTTTGCTTCTGCAAACAAGACATTGGAATTTTCACTATAACATTTTTTTGGGTCCACTTCAGAAAGTGAAACTTGCAGGATGTTTATAAGAAATATCAAGTTACCCATGGTACAAATTTCATCTTCCAAGTCATTGTACTTTCGTAGATACACCCTATGGAAGATAAGGTGTTTGACTAGTCTTGTAACTAGTCTCAAACATGTGTTTCAGGTAAAAACATTATATCTTATGCATAGATGATAAAAATTATATGATACCAATTAAATTGGAAATCATACGTTCCTTAGTAATTTTTGTGCACATTTCAGAATTAGATATCAAATATTGGATGAGGGGCATTCTATACAAGTTCTCTCTTGAGAATAGGCCAAAATTCAACAAGGTTTGGGAAAGTTACCATAACTTTCATTTAGCACATCCAATTTTGTTCATACCTATGGAATTGTAGATATGAAATTTTAGAGTAATAAATTTCTAAATTTCAGACTCATAGGGGCCTAAATTTCATAAATACATCAGAAGCAAGGTCAATCAACGGGACTTCAAATGTATGTTCACTTAAAACTATCATAACTTTTGATTGGTATGTCCGATTGAGATGATTAAAAATAAATTGGAAAGAGGAAACATAGAACATCATATTGGAACAAGGATTATAACTATTCGAGATAAATTGAGGTTTTTATTTGAGGGTTGGGTTTAGACCTCACTTAAAAATCAATGGAAATACCTAAATTTAAAGGAGATGAAGATAAATATGACATCGATCCCAAGGAATGGTTAAGGATGATAAAAGAACATTGTACGGATCCTTTTTAGTAAAGCCTTAAGTTTTATGGTGAATCTTATAAGTGGTGGAGAATCCTTGATCAATATACTAGACTCTACTCCACATGGGAAGAATTTGAAAAACCCTTCTAAGATAAATGGATTAGGGATACAAAAATGGAGGAAATGTATAGAATTAAAGATGAATTAAAAGAATAAAAGGAAGAGATTAAGAACAAGGGTGAGGAGATATCTAATATACGATCCCTTAATGAATCACTCATTAAGGAGGTTAATAACTTAAAGCAAGAAAATAGTAGTAAGGAAAAGTGGGAAAATGATGAATCAAGGGAATATTTGAAAAATAAAGATGAAGAGATATGTAGATTACGAAACCATAATAAAAAACTATTGGATGAGGTTAAGAGATTGAAAGAAGAAAGGAATAATTATCAAAATCAAGAAGAAACAAGGATCTTAAATGAAGAATATACCAAAAGAATGGAATACAAAATTTCCAAGAAGGTTGGGGAATCCTTAAATACCGATGAGGTAAAATCATAAATGCAAGCCATAATTGAAGAAGGACGTTATAATTTGATAGATGGGGTCATATTGTAGCTTCAAAAGGAGAAAGAAGGCAAGATTCAAGAATTTCAATAGAAGGTACTTGAAGAACTTGAACTCTATCTAGAGGATGTACATGCCAAATATGATGGTATAATCTCCAAGTCTAGAGTAATAAAGGACCAAGAAAAGAGGATAGAGGATTCCATTGTATTTGAAAATACGATAAATGAAATGGGTGTTCATAATGAAGAAAAATCGTCAAATGTCAAACCATATCAACACCCTCATTATCGGGAAATATTTCAAGGAAGACAAGAAGATCAATATTGACATTATCAAGGAATAAGATGGAATAACCATCAATATTCATGGAATATGGCATCACAAAACCATTACTCAACAAGATTTTATCATAGACCAACATCTACGACAAATTGGAGAAGCTTCAACAACGATAGATGGAATCAAGCGAAAGAAAATTATGCAACAACCAAACACCAAGGATTGAAAAAAGAAAGAAGTGATTTTGGATGGATGGATCATCATAAATGGAAGGAAGAAAGTAGGGACATAATAAAATCATATTACTTGGTTTCATCACATGTGAATCTTTTAATTACAAATCTTTGAGGACAAATATTTTTGGAGCGTACTATGTTATGAGCCTAAGGGGAAATATATAGGGTTAAATGTATATGATATGAACCAAAGGGGGGAATATATGGGGATAAATATACATGTAATGTGTAAATATATATGTAATAAGGTCGGCCTAATGGTAAAGGGGACTCATCTGCAAGTGTGAATAGGTATATGCAGAGGTCATGTATTCATTATTGTGGCAATGTGAATTGTGATGTATGAATGTATTTGGTTATGTGGAGGAGGTTATCCTTTTCTTTAAGGATTTATTGTGTAACTTATCTATCTTGGAGTTTTAATCCACTCTCACTTTTTGTGCATAGTGTGTACTTGTGTTCTGTTATGATATTTTAAGTATTTGGTTCATTATAGTCACCAAGGTCAAATGCATGAGATATCGATATTTGACCCCAAGATCCAAATTAAGCATGGAAAACAACATAGAAATCATAGAAAAAATAATAGATATAAATGCAACAATGGTGTCAACCAATAAATCACATCATATACAAGAAATTTTACTAATTGAGGAAAACTAATTGCCTTTGCATATAATTATGAAGGTAGTGATCAACATTGCAACCACAAGTTCATCAATTATAAATAATATGATCAAACAAAGTAATGGATATACAAATAAATCAAAGGATCTGATGAATCCAAGGCATTGCTTCATTATTCCTAGTAGTCTGATATACCAAATGGTATCGAGCTTCAAAATGAAAAGAAATGCTAACTAACCAAATAATTTTGTAGTTTTTATCATCCAAAGCTAACATTTTCCATATTTCATGACAATAAAATCAATATCTTGTGTAGATATAAGTCAAAGTTATGTGTAAAGTAATCTAATCAAGTCAAACCTCAAATGAAACTTGTCATATTAAAAAAAAAACATCAAGCCTATTCTATTTGTGTTATTTAAGGTAAACCATAGAGTAGTTCAAGATATAGAACCCATCTTTCCACTTGAAAACCAATGACAATACTATTTGTACAATTGGTCTTCAATCAAACAACTATATATCTCATGAATTCATATTTAGAGTGACTATATTTTCATTTTCAAATCAAAACTTGGGATTGATTCTAATTAGATACCCACCAACCCATCCTTCTAAAATGATCTCTCATATATACTATTAATTCAAATGGAAGATAAGCCTTGTTTCAAACCCATAGTTTGATGTTATTCATTGACCTTTTTAACATCAAAGGTGACCATAAGAAAAAACAAATCATCTTTAGCATATTTAAATCATCAATAAATAAAAATTACACACATAACCATCAACTAAATGTCATTCAAAATCATGTATAATACCTGCACAATATAATATGTATGATACTTGCACAAATCATCTTTAGCATATTTAAATCATCAATAAATAAAAATTACACACATAAACATCAACTAAATGTCATTCAAAATCATGTATGATACTTACACAATATAATTGATAAACAAACAAAAAAATATTTCATTCAACAATATTTTGATGTAAATATATTCTAAAACACAAATTTCATCCATGCATTACAAAATGTCACATCATTCCCATAGTATATATCAAAAACTCATGCCCAATGTACAAAATGGAGAACTAGTTCCTAGATTACAAAAGTGACAACTCATGCCCAAATAACAAAAGCACAATGTACAAAAATTCATTGACCATGCTTCCCCCACCATTTACATATGCCTTTGAGAAGTCAATATTCCTCTTCCCTAATCCCAAGGAAGTTCGAAGCTACCTACATCGAGGATCAATGTTCATTTCTAGAGTTTGAATGTGAAACACCATTTATAAGTTTTAACCTTTAAAAAATTAACAAACATACAATTATTAAAATTAAAATTCAATACAAAAAATAAATTACCACACATGAGTATGTTAGTCTTACGGGTTACGGGTGGTGTGTTCTGAGTTATGAGGTAGATCCATCAGTTGAGAATCCAAATTCAAAGCCATAATGGTGGATGAATAAATAGTCTATGAAAGATTTTGTCCAATAACAGACTACAAAGACACACCAATCAAACAATTTAGATGATAATTTTAGATCAATATTGAAATTATACATTGACCTTTTGTCTAAGAGTGGGAAATACATGTACTTGTGATATAAAGGTGCCAACATTCTCATCCCTCTAGTCACAACCTACTCTGAGGCCACAATAGTGGATGCCTCAACAGTTAATGCATCGATGGTCGATGACTATTGTGGATGATCAAGAGTATGTCCAATAATAGATTTCAAACACACTTCAATCAAATAAATTATATACTTTCAAATAAATATTTGAAATTTATCTAAAGGAATTAATATACAATAGCATGTTGTTGTTATTTGAGATCAATATTTTGTACCTAAGATATCAAAGGTTTCTTTGCAATCAATTATTTCTCCATAGTAGTAGAGAAAACATCCACTGCAATGAAGGTGGATGCAACAACAATTGAAGTGATAGTAGATGCTTGTTCTCAATACACAAGAATCAATCAAAAAACTTAGATATTTAAAAATTAAAATATGAATAACAATTGTTAAAAAAATATGAAACTAATATTACCCACTAGTCATGATGGGGCTCCAAAACAATTGAATTCATGGGTGAATCCATGAATCTATGTCCCACTTTTTGACAAGGGACCATGTGAAAACAACGAAATTGTGAACTTGATTGAGGTATTATTTAAACCATCAACCAAGGTATTCAAACCTTGATTCAATGCTTAATAAATCCCTTGATTGAGGTTATTTTGAATGTTATCCGAACCTCAATCAAGTTCATGGTATAGGGTTCATTAAAACCTTTATTGAGGTATAGACTTGATCAAGGGTAAATATACCAATTGAGATAATACATTTATTGAGGGTTAGGGTATTGTTGTGGCTCACCTCCCACAACAACCCATTTTATTTTAAAATGACCCCCCCTTTAAATTCTAAAATATTTTACAATGCATACATTGCTACTTCACTGAGAAGGTATGAGCATGGAGAATATTTTTCTATCAATTATACAGTCTATGGATTCTTCCTAAATAGAATCCCATAGGACGTAGTCATAAATAGTTCCCCTGATACTGCACTCTTCAACCCTTGTTTCCAAAGTTGATCGTTCCTCCCTATCAAAGTAAGAACTCGATCCCTGTTTTGACTTAGCCAGTGTGATAGATCTTACTCTCACACTATTAACGTAAATCATGATGGATTCAAAAAAAATCTCACACTATCTTACATTCTGACAAAAACATTTCCGATGTTCTCGTCGAAAAGGGGTCTGTCAGAATCATCTTCGTCAGAGTATTTCTCTCCACACACCACTCAGGAATCCAGCCTTCACACTCTGATAGCTCTGACACATAAAGTTCACTTATTACGTGGCATCCCATCAATGGATAGACTCGAATCTAGTGTGTACTTGATATTGTCGAGTCAGTACGACTTGTTTGATCGTGACCTCACCAGGTGACATCCTAAGATTGGCCCTTTTTTTTCCCGTTTACGGATCTTGAATGACTTATATTTTTATTTATTTTTGGACTCTTCACTATCCAAGGTATCAAAGGAATATTCCTTCAATACCATCCTCATCGGGGTCCAATCGGTCTCTCATCCTTTTGAACTCAGAAACCTAAACTCCAACAACATCTTTTCAAGCCTTTTAAGAATTCATGTTTGGAACATCTTTCTTGGATAAGGGAATATTTCTTCGATGCCCTATCTTCGAAGTTTAATTTAAACCTTACCTCAACGACCTCTGAATCAACAATTCCGATGGGCCCTACCTTCCCCACAATGTTACACACACATCATGTTAGCAGACCTTTCTATACAAAATGGGAATATGCTTTTGATACCCCTCCTGTCGGAGCTCAAACTGATCTGCATTTTTTCCCACTCTAATCCTACGACTCTGATGGTTATCTTTTCAAATTCAAGCCCCCCATAGACTCCAATACACAAATTTGGGAAACCTCCTCTCTTAATTAGCATTAATGGAAGATATTGAGGCCACATTTAATCACAAATATCGTACACAGGCAAGTTATGCAACATTTACAGGCGTTTTAATAACTTTTAATGACTATAAACCCTTATTTTACAACCAATCTTCTTCCAAAATTTTGTAAATTTCGTTCTTCTTTCAATCGCTAAGTGTAATTTGTGACCATTTCCTCGGATCAATCACATGTACTTCATTTTTATTGTTTAATAGTTGGTATTTTCATTTTTTCCATAATATTTTCCCATAGGTTAATTCACTTGTTAAGCTAAGGATGCAGGATTAATCAACCTACTATCATGGTGAGCCAAAATCCTAGAAGACCAAATGGCTTTGTTTATTTCTAGTCATCCTCCATGCCTGAAACATCGTCTCAACCAATTGAGGCCTTGGTGATAGACACTACCCCCCACATTGGTGAAGACCATAGTCCCGCATATAAGGAGATCTACATAATTTTCAATTCGGATGATTTTCCTGCAAAAGAAGAGAACATGGAAATATATCGAAACATCCAAAAAAGTGGCATCCATATGGTTGTTTCCTAGCCAACTCTTTTTCCCTACAATGAGGCCGGACAATAGTGCTTCAAGAAATTCAACACAAACACCGCAACCATTGTGAGAAAATAGGGGAAGCATGTGGCGTCCCTAAGCCCTGATGATATCGGTTTGAGATACCTTCTACCCACTCCCACTGGTGCTCTCAATGAGCCATTCCTGAAATTTTTCTCCCAATGTAACAAAGGTCCAGTAAAGATAATGAAACATTGGTGGGTCGATGAGGATGAAACCCTCAAACAAGGACAAAAGTTGGTTCCCACCCACAAACTCAAGGTACCGTACAAATTGTTAGTAGCCATGCTATGCCGACTTTATGGCTAAGAGAAAAACACACACTTCCAGATTGATTGGTTGCCACTAGCCCATATCATCATCAACATAGGACAAGTGTTCAACTAGGTAGACATCTTGGCCTTCAACATCTGTCTCCATGATCCAGATTTAGGTGCGAAACAAACTGATTAACAGACTGAATACAATAAACACATAGATATGAAGAACAACACATATATCCAGTGAACAATATCTTCTATTGAATAAATGAAATAGGTTGAAACTGTAAAAATGCAGAACTGAAACACTTGATCGAATGGTGGTATCTATCTTTGAGAAGATATGTGTCTTATACACACATCTGTCTAAGAAGAATGATTACAATGAGGCTCTAGAGGAATTTTTTATATTACTCATGAATTCCAAAACCCTAGACATCCAAAAACCTAACCCTAGGAGGTGAAACACCAAATGTTATGTGGGCCCCTATGGGTAAGTTGGTACCTCAAATTCCCAGGGTCGTATATTTTTCATACAACCTTCGTTTTAGGTGCGTGATAGCCCGTTGAAAAGGTATTTTAGAGAACTACACACTACGTTGTCAAACTCTGAATCTGTCTATAGTTTGACTCTGGCGAGCCAAAAAAAACATTGTTAAGGGCCCCAAAAAGACCCTGGAAGTACAACAAGATGTGTTGACATGAAAACATACAAAATAAGCCAATTGGATTAGGTGGGACACCAACAATATAGACCTTAAATATGTGTGGGGCTTCAGACAACCCCGAAAGTGTAGAACCCACCATTAAAAAGAGGTACAGAAGGACGTGATGAACTAAAATGGTGAAGAGGAGCCAATTGGATTAGGAGGGTGGCCACAAATATCCACCTGGATTAGTCCTCCCCCCTTAGGAAGAAATGGTCTCCATTTCTTTGATTTCCCCCATCATGTGAGGAAAGGTCTGTTGAATTTTCCCTCAGGTGAGCTACTTTCCTTGGTGTAGGAGCTTCCCTGCCTTGACAAGATGATAAATTTGGATCCTCTGCTGGTGAGTGTGCTTGACATGTTTGTCCACTATATGATTAGTGGATTCTTGCTCCATGTAATCAGGGTTGAGCTCTATCGGTTTCAGTTGTTCTACGATCTTTGGCATGTCCAATAATGGTGTAAAATATCACCGAAGGAGGTCTACATTGAAAATTGGGTGTAATCCAAGTAAAAGTGGAGTGTTGAGCTCAAAATAATTGCTACTCACACCCTTGGTGATAGTGTAAGGCCCATAGTGAAGTGGGAAAAGCTTCTAATGGGGCCCTATGAGATGCTCCTTCTGAAAATGTAACCAGACTTTGTATCCAACCTGAAACTGGTGCAATACCCTATGTTAATCATGGTGCTTCTTGTACTTACCATTGGATTTCTTCAAAATCTCATGGACCTATTGGCATATACGATGAATCCGCTCAATTAATCTGGTGGCTTTGTCGGTCTTAAACTAAACATGGGAAGGGTCTGTCGATGTGGTGGCAAGAGGTAGTGTCACATCAATGGGACCCAAGGGTTGGAATCCCAACCCCACTTGAAATGGGATATGGTTGGTGAAGCTATGGAGAGCCATATTGTAACTATGATGAACATAGGGGATACTCTCATCCCATGTACTATGTGGATGATTACAGTTGTACATGAACAACATGTGCACAATCATCTAATTGATGACCTCTATTTGGTCATCTATTTGGGGGTGGAAAGAAGTGGATTTAGTGAGCTTGGTGTCCAACAATGACTAGAGACTCAACCAAAATGTGTTGAGGAACCTGTTGTCCCGGTCGGAGATGATGGTTTGTGGTATCCCAAAATGGACCCACACTCATTCAAAGAAGATCTTGGCAATATTTATCGATGTGATATTCTTCTTGCAGGCTATGAGGATGGCCATCTTTGAAAACCGATCAAAGACCACAAATACACAATCATTGCCTTTCTTGGTTGATGGAAGGTCAGACATGTAATCCATTGATATGGATTCCCAAGGCTTCTCAGGAGTAGGAAGAGGGGTGTATAAGCCTTGATTCTTGATGGATTTCTTGGAAATGGCACATGAAGTGAAATATATGATATACTTGCTGATGTCCTGTCGAATTTTTGGCCAGTAAAAATGTTTTTGAAGAATGGCTACAGTTTTCTCCATGCCAAAATGTCTCGCCATCTAATTGTAGTGGGATTCCCAAATCATCTTTTCACACTCGCTTGTAGGAACACCAAGATGGCCCAGATGTCATAATAGTATGTCCTGAATGTGAAAATTGGTGACAGTTGCACATGTACCCAAGATCTCATAGGTGGTGGTGAAGTCCAAATCTTGTTGATAAATTTGGGGCCACTCAGATGCCTCATGTCCACATGAATGGAGCAAAATGGTGAGTGAAGCCACAATAGGTCGACTAAGGTAGTCAATGAAACGATTTGAGATCCCTCTCTTATACTTTCTATTGATATGGAACGTCTATAGGTAGGTGGACCACTTCTGATGGTGACCATTCTACAATTTCCCCTATGTATGTATGAACTACAGAGGCTTATGATCAATGTGGATGATATTCTCCTTTCCCAGAATGTAATGTTTCCATTGACAAAAGGCTTGTAGCATGGAATATATTTCCTTGTCATAGGTGGGGTATTTTCAGAAAATATATGAGACTATCTCACTATGGTATGCCACTGGATGACCATGTTGAGTGAGAATTGTGAATACAACATAGTCAGATGCATCAGTCTCAATGTCGAATGGTTGTTGCAGATCGAGAAAGGAGATTACTGGAGCTGAGTACAAGCAATGATTCAGATCATCTAATTCTCATTGTTGTTCCTTCCCCAAAATGAAATTTTCCTTGCCACCTCCCTTGGTCACCTGGATGAGGGCCCATGAAATATGGGATAATCCCAACAAGAACCATCGGTAGAAGTTGGTCAGTCCCAAGAATATCTGAAACTCAGTTAGTGTGGTTAGGGTTGGCTAGTCACCAATGAATTGGATATTAGTTGGATCAACATGTACCCCATGATCATCAACAATGTATCCCAAGTATTGGACCCTGTTCATGCCAAAGGAGCATTTTTCCAAGTTGGCATATAGCTTGTGTTGCCGCAGAGTGCTCAAAACCTGATGAATATGCCTCATGTACTCCTTCCCAGTTCTGTTGAAGATGAGGATGGCATCCAAATATACCACCACAAAAGAGTTGGTGAAGGTTCTCAATACATCATCCATCAACCTCATGAAAGTGGTTGGTGCATTTTTTAAGCCAAAGGAAATCACTAGCCATTCGAAGAGACCTTCTTTAGATTTTAAGGTTGTCTTCCATACATCAGTTGGTTCGATGGGAACCTGGTGGTAGCCAAACTTTAGCTCAATCTTGCTAAAGAAATTTTCCCTCTTGAGTTGATCAAGAAGGTCATCAATCCTAGGAATTGGGTACCAGCTCCTAACTGTGATTTTGTTTAATGCTTTGTAATCAATGCAGAGTTTCCAAGTATTGTCCTTCTTCTGCACCAATACAATCAGGCTTCTGCAAGGGGAGGATATGGGTCTGATGTGCCCCTTTTGAAGAAGCTCTTGGATATGACACCGAATTTCTAAAAGTTTTAAACCTGTGAATTAAATCAATGCATACAGATTCTTAAGAAAAATAAAAATTAATCAATGGATCATACACATAGTACACAAATATTTACGTTGGAAACCCTTAACTGGGAGAAAACCAACCTTCATTGGTGTCGCACCTTTCAACTATTCATTGTATTAATTTCACCATTCACCATAAAATATATACAATTTTTTAGGTATTCCATAGCTATTAAAACCCTAATCCATTAACCCGGGATTAATTTAGAAAACCGCTAAAAATAGAAAAATCCACTAAAATAGAAAAAACTACCCCCCCAAAAAAATTAGGGGCACTACCCCGAACCCCATCGGCTCTGGGATACTGCCCAGATCTGAATGTTGCACATAACCAGGGGGGGGACCTGGCCCCCCATGGGACCCCCCAAGAAAGCGCCTTATGCACACGACACAAAGAGCGAAGGAATTTGGGATCATCAGACACAATTGTCAAATCCAACACACCCACACACCCATATGCAAATAATATAACACATACCCAACATTCTCCCACTTGTTGTTTTCTTTGAATATAAGGGTTCGCAGGATTACATAGTCAACAATCCATGGAAGCAATGCCCATTGTTACTCTACACCAGGATAACTTGTTTGTTCACACAGACTTTGTCAATGAATCTGCAACATTCTTCAAAGTGTCAAACTTTTCCAGCAACACCTTATTTTCTTCAACCATGTCTCTCACAAAGTGATACTAAACATCAATATGCTTTATCTTTGAATGGTAAGCAGGGTTCTTTTCCAGGAAGATTGCACTCTGACTGTCACACTCTAATCTCACTACTTTTTGTACCAACCCAATACATGAACACAATCTCTGTAACCATATTGCTTCCTTGATTGCATGAGTGGTTTCCATGTATTCAGCTTCTATAGTTGATAGTTCCACTACAACCTGCATTTTTCTCATCCAATTGATTTCTCCTGCAAATCGGTTAAACACATAGCCACTTGTGGATCTTCTGTGATCTAGATCTCCAACCCAGTTTGCATCAAAAAACCCATGTATGTCCACCACTTTGTCCAATCCTGGTCTTCCTTGGTAGCACAATCCATAATTGGTAGTTCCATGCAAATACCTGAAGACCCTCTTTACTACTATGCAATGCTCATTCCCTCGTTTTGACATATACCTACTCAAAACTCCCACTGCATGTGCAATGTCTGGTCTAGTACAAACCATTGCATACATCAAAATTCCAACTGCACTAACATATAGAATATGGGACATGTCCTCTTCTTCCTCCTGTGTCTTGTGACACTGATCTGCATATAACTTTACACCTATAGGAATAGGAACCTTGACCGGTTTACTTCCATGCATATTAAACCTCTACAATATCGTCTCAACATATTTTTTCTGATTCCACCAGAGTTTCATGTTTGCATGATCTCTTTTAATCTCCATTCCTAGAATGAAGTTAGCAACATCAATATCCTTCATGTCTAATTTGGAGGATAGTTGTGATTTCACCTCCTTGATAACATCCATGTTATTTCCTACCAGCAACATGTCATCAACATACAACACTACATAAATGAAGTGATTACCGACCTTCTTGGAATATACATAGTGATCAACCCTTCTTCTCACAAATCGCAATCCAAGGATGTATGTGTCAAAATTTTGGTACCACATCCTAGGTTATTGCTTTAGACCATATAGTGACTTCTTTAGCTTACAGACCAACTCTTTCTTTTGTAAGTTTTAAACCTGCGAAGTAAAGAAATGCATATAGATTCTTAAGCAATACAGAAATTAATCAATGGCTCATACACAGAGTACACATGGATTTTTACCGGAAACCCTCAACCAGGAAAACCTTTCTTATTTTCATTATATCGAATTTCACCATTCGCCATACAATATATACAATGTTTTTAGGTATTCCATAGATTCCAAAACCCTAATCCCTTAATCCGGGATTAATTTACAAATCATCTAAAAATAGCAAAATCCGCTAAAAATAGCAAAAAACCGCCCAATTTTTTTTTAGCAAAATCCGCTAAAAATAGATAATCTAGGTGTAGGGATCATCAGACGTAGTTGTCGTATCTGACGCACCCACACACACACACATGCAAAGAATATAAAACATACCCAACATTCTCCCACTTGTTGTTTTCTTTGCATCCAGGGGTCCAGGGGATTATATAGTCAACAATCCAGGGCAGCAATGCCCATTGTTACTCTACACCAAGAGAACTTTTCTATGCTCACAAACTTTGTCAATGAATCTGCAGCATTATTCAAAGTGTCAACCTTTTCCATCAACACCTTCTTTTCCTCAACCATGTCTCTCACAAAGTGATACTGAACATCAATATGCTTTGTCTTCGAATGATAAGCTGGGTTTTTTGCCAGGAATATTGCACTCTGACTGTCATAGTCTAATCTCACTGCTTGCTGTACCAACCCAATACCTGAACACAATCTTTGTAACCATACTACTTCCTTGCTTGCATGAGTGGCTTCCATGTATTCAGCTTCTGTAGTTGAGAGTGCCACTACAGCCTGTCTTTTTCTCATCCAACTGATTTCTCTTCCAAATAGGTTAAATACATACCCACTTGTAGATCTTCTGCGATCCAAATCTCCAGCCCAGTCTGCATCAACAATGCCATGTATGTCCACCACTCTGTCTAATCCCGATCTTCCTTGGTATCACAATCCATAATTGGTGGTGCCACGAAGATACATGAAGACCCTCTTTACTGCTGTCCAATGCTCCTTCCCTGGTTTTGACATATACCTGCTCAAAACTCCCACTGCATGTGCAATGTTCGGTCTAGTACAAACCATTGCATACATCAAACCGCCAACTGCACTGGCATATGGAACATGGGACATGTCCTCTTCTTCTTCCTGTGTCTTGGGACACTGATCTGCAGATAACTTTACACCTATAGGAATAGGAACCTGTTACAGGTATGAAATAACTGAGAGGGGGGGGTGAATCAGTTATTGTAAATTATTAACAATTTCTCTCAATTTTATCTTCGAATCATTAATCTTAATGGCAGCAAGTCTTTACTGTG
>ML830002.1:42136-56948 GCA_009831015.1 Picea engelmannii | reverse complement strand
CTCCTCCACATAACTAAATGCATTAATACATCACAATTCACATCGCCAAAATAATGAAGAAATGACCTCTATATATACTTATTCACACTTGCACATGAGGCCCATTTTCCATTAGGCCAACCTTATTACATATATATTTACACATTACATGTACATTTATCCCCATGTATTCCCCCCTTTGGGTTCATATCATATGCATTTAACCCTATATATTCCCCTTTTAGGTCATAACAATGACTGCACAAGGATGATGTTATCAATGAAACTCAGATGCTACAACTAGTGGCATGCCATTACAAGGCATGGTTTACATTTTTTCCTCCAAGGAACATTTAGGTCAAGTGCCCTAAATTGTTTGGGAAGGTGAGGTACATCTAGAAATAACTTTAATATGGTGAGACAGTTCGATGTGTCATCTACTCTATTGGATTTGTCTCAATAGGAAAATTCCAAAAGTACCCTTCTTTGCAAGTCTTCAACTGCATAGGATTGTAAAATAAATGATTTTGGACAAGGTCATTTATCTCAGTGTTAAAGCACTAGATTTCGATCCTAGGGTCAAATCTTCATATATCGTATATTTGACCTTGGTGACTATACACGGACAATGGTCTCAATGAAACTCACGTGATACAAGTAGTAACATGATATTTTGAGGCACAATTTACATTTTGTAACCAAAGGACCATTTTGATCAGGTGTCCTTAATTGTTTGGGATGGTGATCTGCATTTATAAATAACTAAATAATGATGAGCTATTTTGATCCACCATTTTCTCCATTGGATTCGTCCTAATAGGCCAATTACAACAATGTCATTCTCTATGATTCCTCACCCATATAGGATTGTAAAATAAATGATTTTGGACAAGGCCATTTGGCTCAATGTTAAAGCATTGAATTTGGATCCTGGCATCAAATCTTGATATCTCATGTGTTTGTACCTCAGTGACTACATAGGGATGATAGTCCCAATGAAACTTAGATGCTATATCTAGTTTCATGTCAATCTAAGGCACATTTTGATTTTTTTCCTTGGGGGAACATTTAGGTCACCTATCCTAAATTTTCTATGAAGGGGAGTACATCCATAAAAAAATCGAGAATGGTGAGTCAGTTTGATGCACTATCTACTCTATTGGATTTATATCAATAGGAAAATCCTAATGATGTACTTATTTATGGGCCCTTGGCCATACAATCTTGTAGAAGACATGATTTTGGATAAGGTCATTTGGGTCAATGTTAAAGCACTATATTTGGATCCTAGGGTCAGATCTCAATATCTCACTCATTTGACCTTGATGACTACACACAAATGATTCTCTCAATTAAATTCACATGTTACAATTGGAGATAGGCCATTTTAAGGTATGGCTTGCATTTTTTTCTCTCTGAGGAACATTTAGTTCAAATGTCCTTAATTGTATGAGAAAGTGAGCTACATTTGGAAACAACTCAAGAGAAATGGATTAAAATGCAGAAGTACTAAAATAAAAAAACAAAGGAGTTGTCGTAAAATGAGACGAGTCTATTTATTTGATTATGAGTTAGTGTTCTCTTTAAATGATAATCTTGTTGGTGCCTTCATGTGCCATAGATCCAATTAGTAACTTGGGAACATGAAAGAAAAATTTCAAAATAAAATAACAGTTACTCAATGAAACTATAAAAGATGAATTTTACGCACAAATAACTCACCTATAAATAACAACATATTCATTTCATGTCTCACTAAAGTAGGCCATTTGGATCTTCTATATTTCTAATGATATCCAAAATATCATCCTTATAATGAGGTAGGAAGTATCATAGCTATGACTTATGTTTTTTGGAAAGTTTCTGTAACGTAATGTTTCTACCAAATATTATGTTGGTGAAGTGGTATACAATAACACCTGGTCTATAATTATAAAATACACATTCATCCTTGTTTTTCTGTTGTGCAACTAATGTGAAGTAGTCACCTTTAATAACCTTTGACATAATAAGAAATTCATTATTTCATAATCCATTACTACTTTTACGATGGTTTTCTTCCCGTCTAGGAAACATGCCAACCAATAGTTAGCAACCTATGAATTATTTTGTTGATTCTAGTGGTAACATCAGACATTTATTTTTGCATAGGTCTATGTGTTTATACGTCTGGAAATCGTCCAAAGCCTTCTACTCTTGAATTTAATTTAATTAAAGGAATTGTTTTTTATTAATTAATTATGTAATTAGTTAATTGAGTTATTTAAGGAAAGTCATAAAAGTAATTAGCATGTTTCTAAATCTCAAGTGATGTGAGAAGTAATCTCAACATGTAATCAATTTGGAGATATAACTCATGATTATAAAAACAAGGCTAGGGTGAAGGAGAAAGACACTTGACACTTGACACTTGAAACTTGATAGGTGTTGAGGGATTCAACACAGAGTATTGGATCATGAAGGAATGTGATTCAAGATGTTGGATAGGTGGAAAAGGACTTCCATCTAGAGGTCAGGTCAATGAGAAGAGAGAATGGAGGCAATGCAGGTGGGTTTCACTCAGAGGAAGCCACAAGAGAGTGTCATGTCATACAAATCTTTCCATACAAAATTTTCGTACATGTAAGCGGGTTTTAGTGGAGACAATCAAGTACATACGTGGGTTTTCTGAAGCAAAGTCACGTACACCTAAAAAATCATGTAGTTTTGGTTTGCACAACAAGTCAAGCTTAGACATGTTTGTATGAAGTTTTATTTCTCTTAGTAGGCCATTATCCCTATTACGCGAGAGTTGATTTTAGCATAATAAAATCATTATTTGAATTGGTTTTCCCTCTGGAGATTTTCTAGAGGAATATACCCAAAAATATTGGTGTTTATGTGTGCTTGATTTGGTTTCCTTTTTTATTATTTTGTTGCATGTTTAGTTGATTACTCAGTTGTGGTTTAATTCAATAAGTGATTAATTTGGAATTAACAACCGGGTGTTGAGTAGGAGAAATTTCAACATGGTATCAGAGAAGGTGCTATGAAGGGAGGAAACCAAGTACATGATCTATAGCATATCCATAACCAACATGTGGAAATTGAAGGACGGATTTTAGGAAAACAATCATACATAGGTAAAAAATATTTTTGCAGGTGTATAGAGGTGTATGCGGGTCACAAAATTCACAGTTTCATACATATGCAGGAGGATTTGGGCACAGTCGCATATACGCAGGTTACATTGGTGGCATTCACGTACATACATGGTTTGCAGTGGTGACAATCACGTACATACACGAGTTTTAGTTGTGACAGTCGTGTACAAGTTCGTATAGGTCAGTATAGGGGAAGTTTTCAACAAGAGGTTATTTATAGGGTAGGTTATCATGTATTAGGGATGGAAACAACATCGTTGAGAGTTGAAGACAAAGGATGGAGAATCCAACTTTCTATATTGGAAAGCAAGAGTTACATTGGAGTTGAAGTAGTATAAACTTTGGGAGTTAGTGGATAAAGTAGTTACCCCACCAACAAATATGAAAACTTTGGAGGATCACAACAAGAAGAAGATCAAAGCAGAGAGGGCCCTCCTAGATTTTGTGAATGATCATTTAATCCCTCACCTAGCCAAGAAGAATACAACCAAAGATATGTGTGATTCCTTGGTAGGGTTATTCCAAAGCACAAACGTGAATATGAAGATGGTCTTAAGGAATAAAATCAGATTGATACAGATGTCTAGATATGATAATGTTACTAGATATCGCATGAGGATCACACAGGTGCATGATCAGCTTGTAACCATATGGGAGAAAATAGAGGACACAGATCTTGTGAGTGTGTCATTGAATGGTCTTCCCAAGTCATGGGAACCTTTCTTCAAGGGAGTCGTCGCTCAGGAAAATCTCCCATATTGGCAGAGACTTTGGGATGATTTCTTCTAGGAAGAGACTCTAGAGGATTCTAAGAGAAACAAGTAGGTAGGTAGTGAAGAGAACTTGTCTCTTATCAGTAAAATAAAAGGAAGGGAAAAAGAAAGAGTTATAGAAATAAGGGTAATAATGAGGGAGGTTCATCATAGCCATGGAAGAAGAAGGACTTGAGTAAAATAAAGTGCTTCTCATGTAATAAGAATGGAAATTATGCATATTAGTGTCCGGAGAAGAAGAAGGGTAATGTAAATATGCAGATAATAGCATCATGAGAGACGTAGCTTGATGAGTTTGTGGTAAAGTTTGAGAAGGATTACTCATTGGTTTATTTCCTTTCTACCAACACAATAGAGAGGAGTGTTTGGTTCTTGGACAATGGTGCATCTCGTCATATGACATAAGCACATAATTTATTTATCAGTCTAAAGGAGAGTGACTCAGATGTTCATGTGGAGCTTGGTGATGACGTCAGGTATGGAGTGAAGGGAAAGGGAATAATTTTGTTCCAGCTCGAGTCAGGGGGTTTGTTGGATTCCCAGGATGTGATTTATGTACCAAGTTTGAAGAATAATTTGCTTCCAGTCTTACCTATGGAGGAAAGGGGTTTTTTGATTACTTTTCAAAGAGGGAAATTACTCATACGTCTAGAGAAATCTATCCTAGACAATGCAGTGATCATTAGGGTTAGAGAAGGAAAGTTATACATGTTATAGGGTAAGCATGTTTATGATTTGGTACACAACAATGAAAACCTATGTGATTTATGGCACAGGATTTTGGGACACCTACAATACAAGTATTTTCCAATTCTGAGGAGGATTGTTATAGGTCTTTCAGGGTTCATAATTGAGCTGCAGGGAGTGTGTAAAGGGTGTGCACTTGGAAATAATTCCAAGTATGCTTTTCCTAGCAGTGAGAGTAGGTCCAAGATGATATTGTATCTTATTCATTCAGAAGTGAGTGGGTTGATATCAACAATATCATTATAGGGATCGTCATACTATGTGACATTTCTTGACTATTTTTCTAGGAAAAACTAGATCTTCTGTATGAAGACCAAGGATGAGGTCTTCAGTTAGTTTTAGGAGTTTAGAGCTAAGGTAGAGAACTAAAAAGGTAACAATATCAAGGTATTTAGGTCAGATAATGGGGGATATTAGACCTCTAATGAATTCAAGGATTTATGCAAGGAGGAAGGGATCAAGAGGGAAATGAAAGTCTCATACAACCCTCAATAGAATGGGGTTGTGGAGAGAAAGAATCAGTCCATAATCGGTTCTTCCATAGATATGATACATGACCAGGAGTTTCCTATGTTCCTGTGGTGAGAGGTGTGTAACACAAAAATGTATGTGTAGAATAGGAGTCCTCATAGGATATTGGGGGACAAGAATCCATAGGAGGAATTCTCAGGTTTGGAGCTAGATATTGGTTATTTGAGGATATTTGGTTTTCTAGTTTACATCCATGTTCCCGTGGATAAGAGGAAGAAGCTAGAGCCTTCAGGACAAAAGGGTATATTTGTGGGGTACAGTGAGACCTCAAAGGTTTACGAGATCTTCATTCCAGTGTAGAGGAAGATAGTTGTGAGAAGAGATGTTAAGTTTGAGGATAACTTGGAATCTAGCAGATATCAAGACTCATAAAAAAATCATAGAGGACGAGGAGAAGTAGGCTTCAAAGGATCAAAAACATTCAATAATTCATACTTTAGGTGGGGAGGAGGAGTTAACCCCTTCCACCCCTATCAGGAGACCTTGGTGGATATTATAGTCATTGAGGGATGTTGGTGAGGATCCTAGGAGTGCGGTCAGAGAGTGAAGGAATATGAAGAATTTTCAAACTATATGGCTCTTATGAGTAGCATCATTGATGTTGATCCTTCCATTTTTTAGGAAGAAATATATCAATAGGTATGGATGGATAATATGGTAGAGGAGTACACCTCTATTATGAGGAATGATGTTTGGGACGTAGTTCCAATACTAGAGGGAAAGTCAGTTATGAGTTCTAGGTGGATCTACAAGATCAAGCATGTTGTAGATGGTAGCATCGAGAAGTTCAAAGAATTTTTTGTGGAAAGAGGGTTCTCCCAGAAAGAGGGAGTGGAATACAAGGAGATATTTTCTCCAGTCACCAGCTATGCTTATATTAAAGATATTATTTATATTTCTTAAGTTATGAGGTTGAGGATAGATCATATGGATGTGAAAATATCCTTCCTCAATAGGACTATTGAGAAGGAAGTATACATAGAGAAACCTCAGGGATTTGAGGTACATGGAATGGAGTCTCATGTCTGTAGGATTAATAAAGCCTTGTACGAACTCAAATGGAAACCTGAGGCATGGTATTCTAGGATCAACGAATACTTGCAGAGTATGGGATTTACTAAGAGTGAGGTGTATCCTAACTTGTAATTTATACCTGTTAGGAAAGATCCACTCATCTTGGTTCTGTACGTTGATGATTTATTTCTCACAAGTGCAGCTGAGCTTATTATAGGGTACAAAGCATATTTATCTAGTGAGTTCGAGATGAAGGGAATTGTCTTGATGCATTATTTATTTGGGTTAGAGGTATGGAAGGTATTGGGAGAGATCTTCCTTGGATGAGGGAAGGATGCAGTAGATATATTGAGGAGATTCAAGATGGATGACTATAAAACAATGAACACACCTATGATTACCAATCTAAATAAGGTGATCACTTCAGATTAAGAGTTGGTGGATCTTGGGATATACATGAGATCCGATACCACCTCATTCAAGATACGATCCAAAAGGGAGAAATGAAACTTCAATATATTTCCACAGATGAGTAGGTTGTAGATATTCTGACCAAACCCTTGGAGAAAGGAAGATTGTATTCTTTAGAGACATACTTGTAGTGGTGCAGAATACCCGCCTTGCTAAGAGGGAGTGTTGATGCTAGTGGTAGCATCGAACACACATTTCCGTATAGGTCTATGTGTCTAGACATGTGGAAATTTTCCATAGCCTTCTACTCTTGAATTTATTTTAGTTAAAGGAATTGTTAAAGTAATTTTTATTTATTAAGAAATTATGTAATTAGTTAATTGAGTTATTTAAGGAAAGTGCTAAAAGTAATTATCATGTTTCTAAATCTCAAGTGATGTGAAGTGATCTCAACATGCAATGACTTTAGAGATATAAATCACGATTATAAAGGAAAGGCTAGGGTGAAGGAGAAAGACACTTGACACTTGAAACTTGAAAGGTGTTGAGAGAGTCAACACATAGTATTGGGTCATGAAGGATTATGTTTCAATATCTTAGATAGGTGGAGAAGGATTTCCATCTAGAGATCAGGACAAGGAGAAGAGAGAACAAAAGAAACAAAGGTGGGTTTCATTCAGAGGAATCTGTAGGAGAGTGTAGCATCGTATAGATATTTCCATACAGATTTTACATACATGTACATAGGTTTCAGTGGAGGAATTCACGTACATATGCGGGTTTGCTGAAGAAAAGTCACGTACACCTCGAAAAGTGTATAGTTCTGGTTCGTACATGAGGTCAAGCTTAGCCAAGTTTGTTTGCAGTTGTATTTCTCTCAATGAGCCATTATCCCTGTTATGGGAGCTCTGATTTTAGCATAATAAAATCATTCTCAACACTAGATTTCCCTCCGACGTTTTTCCAAGGATATTTACCCGAAAATATTGGTGTTTATGTGTGCTTGATTTGGTTTCCTTGTTTATTCTTTTGCTACATGTTTATTTGATTACTCAACTTTGATTTAATTCAATAAGTGATTTATTCGGAATTAACATCCCAGTGTTGATTAGGATAAATTTAAACATATTTCTCATGGTGACCATCGTATATATGTGACCTATAGAATGGAATAGAATGTATATAAAATTTGTTAAAAATGGAGTAGCACAAAATAAAAAATAAAGTTATTGGCATTTAAAAACTTGTAATAATATATTTAGTCATAACATATATGTACCAACTTGTACAAGATCTGATATGTGATCATAATCAATAAAAATCCATGTTTGTTCCTTGTCCAATGGGGCTACTTCAGTAACCATGCATTGATTGACACCAAGAAACACTCAAACCCATGTATTAACCAAGTTTGTTGTTTCACGCTCATCCCATTCATAACTACTACACAAACCACTAAATAAAGTCATTTTTATCATCCATATTTCTAGGGAATAATTGACTAATCTTCTAATTGAATGAAACTGGTGAGTTCCATGCACTATGTTGCAACGATATGTGCATGATTGGTCCATATTTGTCACCTCCTAGAAAAATATTTTCATTTGTATTTTCCTTATTGACTACTCTCTCATCATTAATGTACACCATTTGACAATAGTCCCAACATCTTCAATGTGTCCAAGTGTTGTAAACTTCATCTCTTCCCTACATAAATAAATTTGTATGCATGCACCATCCCCGTGATTCTCTCCTTTTCCATGTCTAGTCTCAAAATAGTTCCATATATGTGGCAACCTATATTTTATGTAAAAAAACACAATAATTGAAATACACACGATTTATTTTAACTAACTTTCACATCCATATAAATATATCCAATATCAACAAAATGGCATATACCTATTGTTCAAGTGATCATAGAACAAATCAAATCAATGTTCCACATAAGGGATGTTGATGGTCCAATCATCACTTATGTAAAAGTGTCACACTTTCAATATCACCCATGTATTTTTCATACTATCTATCCCATGCCTATAAGTGATATGGTCCATCAATATCACCTAATTCGAAGGACATTATTGGCTTTGTATCTCATTTTGTGGCTATAGAGTGTATTTTTTGAAAAAATAATCCATGACAATATGGATCCAAGGGGAAAATGTATCTCTACATAATTTGAATTGTTTTTGTCACCATCAAGCCATATGGACATGTTGAATGCAATTATAGGTATTTTCACAGAATTTAAACTTAAAGCCACAGACTTACACTTGGTGGAAAAATTTAAATTAGGCATCATATAACTATATATCTATAACAAACAATCAACTAGTTTTAATGAAAATTTGCTAATGACAATGTC
This sequence comes from Picea engelmannii, assembly GCA_009831015.1. Classification (NCBI taxonomy): domain Eukaryota; kingdom Viridiplantae; phylum Streptophyta; class Pinopsida; order Pinales; family Pinaceae; genus Picea; species Picea engelmannii. The sequence continues at coordinate 47,982 of ML830002.1, read as the reverse complement.
ACTTGGGAGGTCACTAATTTAATCGTATTCCTTTATTTCCCATCGTACATATAATAAGTAAAACATTTTAATCTCTCTATATCAAATGGTCCTCTTCAATCTCATGGAAGCACTAGCTCATAATACTGGCCCACCACATTTGTTTCATGTACCATCTAGACAATGTTTTGTATAATATGTCTTCTCATCTTGCCTCAGACACATGATGTTATGGAAAAAGTATCTGAATGTAATTTGTGGTAGTGTACTTGAGCATTCCTACATATGGTTAGTATGGAAAAAATTGACATATATGTACAAATGTTTGATATTAATAATCAAACTCTATGTGGGTATTGCAACAACAAGTATTAAGTGTGGTGTTGATTCTAATGTACTAGGGTTTGAATTTCTTGTAAGATCTATAGCCAAGTATCAACTCTTCATGGGTAGTTTTAAACATCTAAAAAAATTGATTTTTTGTTATTGCAAGATAGTGTTTAATGTGGGGTTCACGATCCCTAACATCACTTATTTGTTTTAATACATCCCTAGTGTTGGAAGAAGGTCTAATATTATCATGCCAAAAGGCCTACTATAATCCCTTCACTGCTTCAACTAAATTTATTTCTCTACATGGAAACCAACCTTTGAATGCCTATAAATTATCCGTTTCCCCCTCTATGTCGATATTGTCTCTTCTAATAGAATATTTTTTCATATTTTTTGGATTTATCTTAACAATATTGATGTGCACTTTTAAAGAGAAAAGCATTGTCTTGTGCTTCTACTTACAATTGATTTAGTGAATACATGGAGAGACACATTATGGTCCCATGAACAAGAACGTTTTCCAATGGATGTGAAATAATTGACAAGATATTTTACTATGTGATTTCTTAATTATGTATTTTTGAAGTTTGTATCCCTAAGTTTATTCTAACCTTTCTCAAACTCCTAGATTTTAGCAAAGACAAACAATTGACATTTACTAGAACTATATTTAGGTTAAAGAAATTATTTAACAATAAATAAAGAATGGTGATTGATAGTGCATTTATGTATCTTACCTTCTATTGGAACCTTAGGTTATGATGGTTCATTGCACCTCTACTAGAGATATTCAGTTGGTCGTTTGGCCTATAGCTAGAGTTAGTCGATCAGGTGGTCGACTAGAAAATGGGTCAGACAGTCGAAGGTAGTAGATCGATGGATTTACCGATCGAGTAATCGACTACATGTTGGATGAATAAATGGTTAGGTCAACTTGGTAAGTCGACTAGCCAATGCAACAACTTGGGGTTTCTGGAAATCGTTCCAACCATTGACGATTGTTTGTGGACAATATATTCCCAATTTCAAGGAAATTGGTTATATCCTCATACTATAAGTAAAGGACCCCAAGGGTCAATTTACACAATATAGTGAGTAATCAAATTGTATTCAATGATGCATTTTGATGTCCTTATCACAATGCACTATGCTTAAGTGTTGAAATGGTGTCTTTAGGTGTACCATCGATCTTCTTGGAGTGTTATTCATCCCTTCATTTCTAATGATTTTTTTTTGTTCTTCTTAGGGTTACCCTCAATTCCAACCTGGTATTAGAGAGATTGGTTTTGACATCATCTATTATCCACAAATCTTGTTGAGTTGAATCTCCTAGTGATTGACTCTGGGTTGTTGATTTGTTGACTGTAATCCATTTAGATCATATAAGATCTATAATATTTGAGAGATGGATTCCAAGATTGATCCTATTATTTTGAATGGACTCAATTATGTTATTTGGGAACCAAATATGGAGACTCTGCTGAAAACAAAAGGTATTTGGAAGTATACTAAGGTCATTATTCCAGATCCAAAGGATGACCAAGTAAAATTTGTCATCAATGATATGAAACATGAGATTTTGGGGGTTGTTATGACCTACAATTCCTGGGATATTCACTTTAATACAAGCGATATCAATTTTTCTCATGAAATCTAGAAGAAATTGAAGTATTTGTTTGATAAATTCGATGAGAGTCAGGTTATGTAGTTAGATAAAGAGTTTCTCTCTATTGATCCACATTATTTGGAAATGATTTAGGAGTATTTGGCTCATGTTAAAGAGCTTCAATTGAATATGGGTGAATGCGGGAACAATTTTTAGAACAAATATGGACAACTCATTGAGTTCATCCTGATGAATCTAAGAACACAGTTTGATGTGTTATGTTACATATTCCATAAAAATTGGTAGGAACGTATGGAATATGGTAAGGAATGTACCTTTGATACCTTTTTTGTCTTACTGATTAATGATCAACATAGGGTTCTCGATGAAGGGAAGCTTGGTGGTAAACATCAGGATCACTTTATCAAAGGAAAGGGAATGTTGAATTATAAGGAAGAGGATGCTATGATGCTCCTATACATAGACATGAATGTCATGACTATAATTCTAGAGTTAAGACTGATGAGTCAACATATACCTGGAATAATTGAAAGAAGAAAACATGTACCTACTATGGAAATACTGAACATATGGATAAAAAGTGTTGGAATAAGGTCCCTAAACTAGAAGAGAAGTTTAAGCATATTGAAGGAAATGTGTTGGTTGTTTTTTGGTTAACCAACAATTTTACCTTCCAAGTTGGAACCTCTTAAGAATTTTTTTCTCATGCCTCAAAGAATAGGTGGGTAGTCGATTTTGGATGCACCCATCATATGGTTAAAGATGCTTCTCTATTCTCCTTCCCAGATAAAGTTGTCGAGTGAAAGATTTATGTAGATGATAATTTTTGTCTCGATATTTCTATTCATGGTGATGTTTCATGTTGAAATTTGTAGGATTATTTATATCTATAATGTACCTAATTTGAGTGAAAATCTATTGTCATTTTCCTAACCAACACAAACTAGTAATATTTTTGAGTTCTGACTAGATTAGTTCTTTGTTAGGGATGTGAAGAATCATAGGTTGATTGTCTCCAAAGGGTTTTGCAACTCAATGGATGGACTATATAAGTTCTTTGAACTCCCTTGACCTGATCCTGGACTGATCACTCTCATTGCTCAGACCGAAAAGTGGAGAATAATTTAGCATGAATGACTTGGACACCTAAATTTTCAAAGTCTGAAGTTGATGGTCACACAGAACATGGTTGTTGGTCTACCCAAAGTTTTTCCACCTAATGGAGTTTGTAGAGGATGTGTGGTGGGAAAGCATCATCAGGAACCTTTCGACTCTAGCAAAGTGTGGCACACACAATACCCATTTGATCTTGTTTATAATGATCTCTACTATATTAGTAATCCTTCGTTAGTAGGTGCAAAGTAATTTTTTACTTTTATCGATGATCTCACTAGATTTACTTGGATATATTTCTTGAAAAATAAGAGTCGTGTATTTGAAAAATTCAAGGAATTTAGGGCATTGGCTGAAAAGTAATGTTTTCGGCCTATCAAGTGTTTGAGATTTGATAATGGTGGAGAGTATGTGAATTGACCATTTGAAGAATATATTTCTCAATTAGGTAATGCTTGGTAGAGGCTTGTTCCTCATACTCCTCAATAGAAGGATGTAGAAGAAATAAATAATCAGACTTTGGTTAAAATGGCTCAATGGCTTTTGCAGGCCAAAGATTTTCCAACTCATTTTTGGGATGAAGCTATCTACTATGCCAACTATATCTTGAATTGTATTCTAACTAGAGATATGAGTTTTATGACTCCATTCGGGAGATGGTGCAGCAAGAATCCCTCAATCAACCACCTTAGAATATTTTAATGTATTTCTTGGGCCCATATTTTGGTTGACTGCAGACATAAATTGGATGTAAAGAGTCATTATTCCATCATGATGGAATACTTTGAAGAATATAAAGAATATAGATAGTTTGACCCTATCAATTTTAAAATGGAAGATCATTATCAGGAGAAATATATTTTTTGATGAGAATTATTTAGGCATTAAGTTGTTGAATACTTCCTCTGATCTATTACTAGATGGTCCCTTTGATATTATTTTTGGAAATGGAACACCTTCTTATTTCTTCAACATTTTGACCGGGTAGTCGAACTATGTTCCTGAGTTGACTGAAGAGTCAATTTCTAGGTCGAATGGTTCTTGGTCTATTTTGATTGAAATTGTTACTTCTCTTGATCAACCTTCTAAAGTGAATTTTAGTTCACCATCCCCTTGTCTCCTTTGTTGGGCTACTAATATGATTGAAGTTGTTGGACTTGATGTTGGTGATGTATTTTCAAGCTGTCAGACTCGAAGTTAGAAGCAACAGGCTAGTTTTTCTTTGATGAATCGTGTTCTTGAGATTTGTGATCCCGTATCTTATCCATATGCACAACGACAATATGAATGGGAACAAGCTATGCAAATTGAAATGAATTCTCTTTTAAATATTCACACTTGGGATTTAGTTCCTCAACCTCAAGGGAAGAACATCATGAAATGTTAATGGTTTATAAGACCAAATTTACCTCTAAAGGTGTTGTTGAGCATCATGAATATCACTTGGTCGTAAAAGGATTTTCTTAACAAGAAGGAATCAACTACTCTGATTATTTCTCTTGTGTCTCCCTTCAGATGGAAGATCCATCAGATAGATGTTACAATTTCCTTTCTTCATGGTGACTTATCTGAATAAATATTTATGGAACAATCCCCTAGTTTTGTGACATATGCCAATATTGTTTGTCGACTATAGAAGTCTCTCTATGGATTGAAATAGGATACTAGGGCCTGATATGCTAAGATTGATCATTTCTTTCTCAATATTGGATTCAAACATTGTGAATATGATCACAATATTTATGTATTACATGATAATGGTGATACCTTGACTATTTTTGTGTATGTTGATGAGTTGGTCATAACTGACAATAATCATGATCTACTTATTAGATTGAAGAGACAACTTGTTGACACTTTTGATATAACATATATTGGTCTTTTGCATTATCTTCTTAGTATTCAAGTTTTACATGTCTGATGGTTTGTTCCTCTCTCATTATAAATATGTATTGGATCTCTTGAACCATTTTAATATGGACATTGTAAGCAGTGTGCTACTCCTTTTCAGTCTAGGATTAAACTAACCAAATATTTTTCAGTCTGCCAAATTCAACACCACTCTTTATCGACAATTGGTTGGTAGCCTTATTTATCTAACTCATAGTCAACCTGATATTTCGTTTGTTTTTAGTGTGGTGTCTCATTTTACGCAGGATCCACACACTAGTCACTGGAAAGCTACACAATGTATTGTATGTTACATCAAGGGTACCTCTCATCTTGGTATCAAGTATTGTCGTAGTTTATATCCATTAGTCGGCTTCACCGACTCCAAATGGGAAGGAGACGGTGATGATCACAAGTCCACTTCTGGATATGTGTTTAGATTTAGCACTAGACCCCTTATTTGGTCATGCAAGAAACAAAAGGTAGTCTCTTAGTCAACTACAAACATTGAGTATCGTGGTGTCATTAATGCAGGTATAGAGGTTTTTTGGAGTCACCATCTCTTGAGTGAACTTGGATTTCCTATTCAGGCCTCGTCTGCTATCTATTTTGAAAATCAAAGTGAAATTTAGGTTATTGATAATCCTATTTCCCACATTAAATTGAATCATGTCGAACTCCGTGCTCATTGTTTGAGACAATTGGTTCAAGATAATTTTGTCACTCTTATCTATTTCAAAATTGATGATCATATTGTTGGTATATTTACAAAACTATTGTCTGAGTTTAATTTTATCAAGCTCCACACTATGCTCAAGCTTCAGGAAGCTGCAATTATGGTGGGGTCTCCTATTGATATAACTTCACCTCTTAAGCCTCTAGAACCATGTGTTATTGGGGGGGG